>CAUYQG010150699.1:0-32275 GCA_963574415.1 Tarsius wallacei | reverse complement strand
TATAATAAATTGTGGATAAATTGGCTTTTTTTTTTTTTTTTTTTTTTTTTAAGTCGGAGTCTCACTCTGTCACCCAGACTGGAGTGCAGTGGCTGCTCCTGGCCACTGCAGCCTCGACCTGCTGGGCTCCGGCGATCCTTCCGCCTCAGCCTCCCAAGTAGCTGGAACTACAGGCGCGCGCTACCATGCTCGGCAAATTTTTGATTTATTGTGGAGGTGAGGTCTCGCCAAGTTGCCCAGGCGGGTCTAGTACCCGCGGGCTCAGGCAATTAACTCACCTCAGCCTCCCAAAGCGTGGGATTACAGGCTGAGCTACCGAGCCCGGCCGAAAGTGGCTTTTGGTAAGGTAGTGTGACAACCACATTTTCCACCCTCATAGAATATATGGTTTCACTCAAAACATGCTAATTAGTTACTCTTTCACCTAAGACTTGTGCAGGGACCTAAGTAGCTGCTTACTGAGCTTTGAGCATTGGCATGAGGCCTCTGGGCTGGCCCACTAGTTTATTGTATGAAGTTCTTTTAAACTGTGTGCTTTGATTTGCAAGTGGAGAAACTACAGGCACACCTCAGAGATATTGTGAGTTCAGTTTCAGATTGCTGTCATAAAGTGAGTCATATGAATTTTTTTGGTTTCCTGGTGCATATGTAAGTTATATTTACGCTATACTGTAGTCTATTACATGTGCAGTAGCATTATATCTGAAAAAACCAATGCACATACCTTAATTTAAAAATACCCTTATTGCTGGCTGGGTGCAGTGATACGTGCCTGTAATCCCAGCATTTTGGGAGGCCAAGGTGGTTAGGATTGCTTGAGCCCAGGAGTTCAAGACCACCTTGGGCAACATAGCAATACTTCATCTACACACAAAAAAAAATTAGCTTGGCGTGATGGCATATGTCTGTAGTCCCAGCTACTCAGGGGCTGAGGCGGGCGGATCACCTGAACCCAGGAGGTCAAGTCTGTGGTGAGCTGTGATATGATCATGCCACTGTACTCCGGTTTGGGCAACAGAGTGAGACCCTCCCTGACTCAAAAAATTGCTACTAAAAAAAAAAAAAGCTAACAATCACCTGAGCCTTCAGTGAATCATAATATTTTGCTGGTGGAGTATCTTGCCTAGATTTGATGGATGCTGACTGTTCATGGTGGTAGTTGCTGAGGATCGAGGGTGAATGCGGCAATTTTTTGCAATAAGACAATGAAGTTTGCCGTATTGATTGGCTCTTACTTTCACAAAGGATTTCTCTGTAGCATACAATGCTGTTTTGTAGCATTTTACCCACAGTACTTCTTTCAAAATAGGAGTTAATCTGCTGCAGCTTTATCAACTAAATTTATATAATATTCTAAATCTTTTGTCGTCATTTCTGCGATATTCGTAGCATGTTTACCAAGAGTAGATTCCACCTCAGGAACCCACTTTCATTGCTTGTCCCTAAGAAGCAACTTTTCATTTATTAAAATTTTATCATCAGTTGCTGCAGTTCAGCCACATCTTCAGGCTTCATTTCTAATTCTATGATATTCTTATGTTATTTCCACTACATCTACATTTACTTCCTGCACTGAAGTCCCTCAAAGTCATCCATGAGGGTCTTCCACATTCCTGTTAATTTTAATATTTTGACCTCTCATGAATCATAGATGTTCTTTTTTTTTGAGTTGGAATCTCTGTCACCCAGACTGGAGTGCAGTGGCCGCTCCCGGCCACCGCAGCCTTGACCTGCTGGGCTCCGGCGATCCTTCCGCCTCAGCCTTCCAAGTAGCTGGAACTACAGGCACGCGCTACCACGCCCGGCGAAAGAGAATGTTTTTAAAAATTAAAACAGGGTCGGGCTCGGTGGCTCAGTCTATAATCCCAGCACTTTGGGAGGCTGAGGCGAGTGGATTGCCTGAGCCCGCGGGTTCGAGACCCTCCCGGGCAGCTTGGCAAGACCTTGTCTCTACAATTAATCAAAAATTAGCCGGGTGTAGTAGCGCGCCTGTAGTTCCCGCTACTTGGAAGGCTGAGGCAGAAGGATCACCGGAGCCCAGCGGGTCGAGGCTGCGGGGGCCAGAAGCATGCCACTGCACTCCAGTCTGGGCCATGAAGTGGGACTCCAACTCAAAAAAAAAAAAAATTAAAACAGAATAATGAAAATAGCAGTCCGCTTACCTAGAATTGGGCTGTCTCAACTCTTTGCACCTGAAGTTAGGGGAAAAAAAAGGTAAGGAAATGATAAAAAAAAAAAAAAGCAGCACCTAGCAGAAAGCAGAAGGTTGATAAGTGAACTTCGTTTTTGTTTTTGTTTTTTGAGTTGGAGTCTCACTCTGTCACCCAGACTGGAGTGCAGTGGCACGCTCCTGGCCACCGCAGCCTCGACCTGCTGGGCTCCAGCGATCCTTCTGCCTCAGTCTTCCAAGTAGCTGAAACTACAGGTGTGCGCCACCACACCCGGCTAATTTTTTGATTTATTGTAGAGATGAGGTCTCGCCAAGTTGCCCAGGCGGGTCTCGAACCCGCAGTCTCAGGCAATCCACTCACCTCAGCCTCCCAAAGCGCGGGATTACAGGCTGAGCCATTGAGCCCGGCTGATAAGTGAACTTTGAATGAGTGAAGACAGCCACATAGTGTTCAGGTAACTTCATAGTCACTGTCATTTTGGGGGGCTGCAGGTGAGAAGGAAGGCAAGGCATTTGTGTGCTCATTTGGGGGTGCAAGGCGGCTTACAGTTCATTTGGCAAAGATTTCTGTCCAGTCTGGTTGAAATGACTCGGTGCCTCTGGGAGGAAGCAACCATTATCTGAAAAAGTCACTTATATGAAACCGCTACTCTTCTGACAGGGATGGAAAAATGAAGTATTCCTGTAATTGTATGTAAATCGGGCTTCTAAAGTGCTTAAAAAGTTTGGTGTCTTGAGCAGGCTAAATGTCACTCCCTGCAAGTTTCTTCACCCTCTTAATTTGCTTAGTAAATTCCTTTTTTTCAGAGTGAGAATTACAGTAAAAGCGGTTTATCTCTTTGGCATTCTGTCAACCAGTCCTAGGGTGCAGGACCAGTGAAATGATAATGGATGCTATTGGTGGTGACCCCAGGCCTTCCTAGGATGTTGCAGGCATCTGAGTCATCTCAGAAAGTTACAATGAATTTCTGCAGACTTTTAGCACTACATAGATGTGCTGTAAACCGAGCCTTAGAAAGCTGGTTGCATGTGGTATACTTTGAAATTCTATTCAAACCAGGCTTTGATTGGTCAGCACACTTATCCCCGCCTATCACTGATGACTAAAAACTAATATGCAGGAAGAATTATCTTGCTATTTCTGCTTTCTGTCATTGCTCAGTCACCTTGTAGAGGACGAAAGGTGGCCACAGGTTCTGGTCACCTTCCCCTCTGGGAGGTGGAGATGATTGTCCTCTTCTGGGGAGGAAAGTGGGCTCTCTCTGGATGCTTTAACCCGAGACTGTAACACAATGCCAGTTCCAGGTCTAGATTTAAGGGGACTGGAGGCGTCTACCTCGGCTCTCTTGTAATACTCACTCTTGGGATCCTACCAACATGTCAAGAAGTTCAAGCTGGCCCCGTGGAGAGGCCACATGGAGAGAGAGTGAAGACCCAGCCTGTCCCTGTGCAGGGATTGGGAGCCATCTTGGATGATGGCAGCATCTGCATGAGAGGGCCTGAGCAGGAAGAACAGATGGTCATCATAAGAATGGGTCGCTGCTCTCAGCTATTAGGTTTTGGTGGGATTTGTTAGGCAAGTAAAAGATAACTGAAACAATCCTCGTTTTTGTTTTTGACTGAGAAATTATCAAAATATGTATTAACTCATTTAAAAACAACCAATAACTCCATTACATAAGCAGTATTTTTTTTATTTTTTTTTATTTTTTTTTTTAGTTTTTTAAAAAAAGTATTTTGGTAACATTCACATAACATAAAATGTGCTATTCTAACCATTTTTATGTGTATGTTTCAATGGCAGTAAATACCTTTCCATCATGACCACTATCCATCTCCAGAACCTTTTCATCATTCCAATTGGAAACTCTGCTCCCATTAAACGATAATGCCCAATTCTTCCCTCCCTCAGCCTCTGGCATATACTACCCCATCTTTTGTCTCTATGAATTTAACTACTCTAGGTATCTCATGTAAGTGGAATAATCCTTGTGGTTTTCATCTTTATTTATTTTTTTGAGTCATAGTCTCACTCTTTCACCCAGGCTGGAGTGCAGTGGCACACTCACGGCCACTGTAGCCTCAGACCTGCTGGACTCAGGCGATCCTTCTGCCTCAGCCTTCCAAGTAGCTGGAACCACAGACGTGTGCCACCATGCCTGGCTGATCTTTTTGATTTATTGTAGAGACAAGGTCTTGCCATGTTGCCCAGGCAGGTCTCGAACTCCTGAGCTTGGGCAATTCTCTTGCCTCTGCCTCCCAAAGTGCTGGGATTACAGGAGTGAGCCACTGCGCCCGACAAATCTTTATGTTTTGTAAAACCTCTTATCCACTATGACGGTTAATGTGTATGTCAATTGGGTCATAAGGTGCCTAGATATTTGATCAAACAATATTCTGGGTATTTCTAGAAGGCTGTTTTGGATGAGATTAACATTTAAATTCATAGACTGAATTTAGCAGATTGCCCTTTATAATGTGGGTGGGCCTCATCGAATCAGTTGAAGGCCCAAATAGAACAAAGGATGGCCCTCTGCTGAGTAAGAGAAAATTTTATTACCTGAAAGCTTTCAGACCAGAATATCAGTTCTTTCTTGTTCTGTAGAAGCTTCCAGCCTTTGGACTAGAACATCAGCTCTGCAGATTTTGGACTTACCAGCCTCCATGACTGTGCAAGTCAATTCCTTATAATAAATAAATATAAACTATTTATAAATCTATAGCTATATCTATACAGCACATACTGGTTGTGTTTCTCTGGAGAACTTGAATTAATATACCCACTGTGGCATGAATTGAGATTTTCACTG
The DNA here is from genome assembly GCA_963574415.1 of Tarsius wallacei. Classification (NCBI taxonomy): domain Eukaryota; kingdom Metazoa; phylum Chordata; class Mammalia; order Primates; family Tarsiidae; genus Tarsius; species Tarsius wallacei. The sequence goes on along the minus strand of CAUYQG010150699.1, from coordinate 27,295 downwards.
CAATACAGACCATTTGGAAATCAAGTGGATCTAATGTCTCCAGTTAATATTTGCTACTTATGCTATGTTCAGACACAGATGTCTGTAGGTGCATCCTTGGTGAGCAAGTAAGAAGCTGTTTTTTGAAAGGCGCCGAGGTAAAGGCAATGGGTATTGTCATATGTCTTTGCAATAGTTCTAGCTGAAACATCTGCCTCCCAGTAATGCCTCACAAATTCTCCTTGCTTAGGCCAGTCACCAGACTAACCAGGACCAGACACATGGAAAAGGTAAAGCAAGATGAGAGGCTAACAATTAGATTTGAACTCGTAGTTTCAGATTTACAGTCACTACATTTATCTGATAGTAGTTAACAGATTTGGGCCAAGTCTTGCTACCCTGTGTAAGGCAAGTAAAGAAGCAGTGAGTAGCAAGTGGGATCCATGGGGTTCTGGCACTATCTTGCTCTTCAAGGAACTACAAAATGCTGCTGGCTAAAATACAATGGAAAGATTTTATATTTGGGTTGGGCACAGTGGCTCACGCCTGCAATCTCAGTACTTTGGAAGGCTGAGTGAGAGGAATGCTTGAGCCCAGGAGCCTTGTCAACATAGCAAGGCCTCATTTCTACATAAAAATTTTTAAAAAGAACCAGGTGTGGAGGTGCGTACCTGTAGTCCCAGCTACTCGAGAGACTGAGGTGGAAGGATCGCCTGAGCCCAGGAGGATGAGGCTGCTGTGAGCTGTGATAATGCCACTACACTCCAGCCTGAGCAACAGAGTGAGACTCCAACTCCAAATACATACATACATACGTAAGAAAGATTTTATCTTTGTATTTGTCTACACAGATAACATTTTCTCCCTGTCTGCATTCTTATTTGGTAAAGTCCTACTTTGCAGTGGGGAAAATTTGGTCAACAAATGTGATCTGCTCCACACCATTGTAATCATGAGGGCTTTTGTGTTCTGCTCACATGGTTCATGTGTGTTCATCTCTGTGTTAGTTAAGCTCAGGCCAGGAAAGCAGAACCCAGCTTAAGTATTAGAATGAAAGGAATTTAATATAGGGGCTTGGATTGGTTACACAGGTGACAGAAGAGTGAGAACACACAGGGGACAGTGGGACAGAGATTAGAGGTGTAGGAAGCCACTGCCACCTCTAGGTTGGAGGGTGAAAGGGAGTTGGGTGGATTGACAGAGTCCGAGGTAGAAAATGGAACCACAGCTGCCTGTCAGGTGGGATCTGGAACTAGGGAGTGAAGTCAGCCCCTGTCCAGGGCTATGCCTAAGGCAGGAAGAAAGAAGGAGAAACACACTGGCTTTTATTTCTGCCACCTTCCCATTTCCCTTCATGGTCTCTCCTGGACTTTATCCAGGTGGAAGAACTAACTGATATGGGATGCTGGGATGCAGGCTGCAGAGGCTGGTCCTCCTGTGATCTGAACAGACACGCATCCAACACTGAGATTAAGCCCCAAACCGGTACCCAATTCACACTTGACCAAAAACAAAGCAAAACAACTCTTTTTGCTTGTTTGCTTGTTTGTATATATATATTTATTATAAAGATGTGGGGCACAATTCAGGGTTTTTTGTTTTGAGTCAGGGTCTCACTCTGTTGCCCAGGTTGGAGTGCAGTGGCATGATCATGACGATCACAGCTCACAGCGGCCTCGACCTCTTGGGTTTAGCCAATCCTTCCACCTCAGCCACCCACCATGCCTGGGTTATTAAAAAAAAATTTGTAGAGACGAGGTCTTGCTATGTTGTAAGACTACAGGCATGTGCCAAAACACTTGGCTAATTTTTTGACTTTTTGTAGAGATAAGGTCTCACTATGTTGCTAGGGTGGTCTCAAACTCCTAGACTCAAGCAATCTGTTTGCCTCAGCCTCCCAAAGTGTTGGAAGTACAGACATGAGCCACCGCACCCAGCCAATACCTTTTTAAAAATCACTATTTCACAGAAAATTTGAAAAAGAGTCAGACTTGGGTGTAAATTTCGTTTGCTAGTTGTACAATGTTGAGTGAATTTTTCAATCTCTCTGAATCCCAGTTGTAAACAAGAGTAATTACAGTACATTTCTCAAAAAATGTTATGAGATAGTGTGGGGAAAAGACCAGACCTGTAGTATGGCTTTTAACATTTACATGAAAGAAATGAGGGCCCCCAGGGTGAGCTGGGTCTTCCCCACCTTCATTCTTAACATAAATCTTACTGCTTTTCTTTTATATATAAATGCAAGCAATTATACATAATACCAGTACCTAATACTTAACCCATAATACATGTATTTATACACAAATACAAGTAATTTTAGACATAAGTACAATACATAAATATGATATCCTCCATTCTCATCTCACCCACCCCTTCCAGAAAATGCTTTAGAATTTATAGGAAAAGAAGTCTCGTATTCACAAGTAAACAAACTTCAAAAGGATTTGAAAAGACATTCAAACGTACATTTTGAGAATAAAGGGAGGCACAGTAAATGAGGTCAAATATACATTTGAAAAGAAATTCAAATGTCCCTTTTAAAAAAAGAAGAACCACTGGCTCAGTTGAGAAGAACAAAGAGGAGCAAGACCTTGAGCTATGTAAAGGGGTCTTGGAGGTTGTTCAATGAGGAAAATTGTAAGAATATTCTCTGTTGGTTAAGCGGTTCCATTTTTGTTGTTGTTGTTTTTTTGAGTTGGAGTCTCACTCTGTCACCCAGACTGGAGTGCAGTGGCCGCTCCCGGCCACTGCAACCTCGACCTGCTGGGCTCCGGCGATCCTTCTGCCTCAGCCTTCCAAGTAGCTGGAACTACAGGCGCGCACTACCACACCCGGCTAATTTTTTTTTTTTTGACTTATTGTAGAGATGAGGTCTCGCCAAGTTGCCCAGGCAGGTCTCGAACCCGCGGGCTTAGGCAATCCACTCATCTCGGCCTCCCAAAGCTCTGGGATTACAGGCTGAGCCACCGAGCCCGGCCAAGCGGTTCCATTTTTATAATGTGTGACATGAAGCTCTGTTGATGGTAGAAAGGCTGAATCTCCTACCAGAAGATTAAATAAGATAGGTGGAAAGGCTGAATCTCCTGCCAGAAGATTAAATAAGATAATGTTTAAAAAATACACTTAGCACAGGATCTTGAATGGAAAAAAGTGCTTTAGGATGCTAAGCAACATCATCAGTGTGTGTGTGTGTGTTCAAGTGTGTGTGCACACACACATGTGTAGTTTTAGGGAGTGTAAACTGGTGTTTTTTTCTTCTGGGAAGGGCCATTTTTTTCCTGGACCTGTCTAACGTGACAGGAGAATTAGGCCAGTGGGGAGAGGAGGGAGGAAATGGGTGGATAAAAATCTTGGCAGCCCAGTAGCATGATTTGTTTTATGTGGCAATCAACTGGAGGTATATGACAAACGCATTCATTTTTTTAAACTTTAATAATTACAATGCTATCATCTGCTAATACTCTCACACATTAAGCTTTTCCAGTCTGTGCATACACAGATGCCTTTCATTTACATGCTGGGCATTCCCTGGAGCGGGTGCCCAGTGCCAAGGTGGCCACGCCTCACAGGGAAAGTCAAGGTCACCTGAGGTCATATGTTGCTCATGGAAAATCCTTCACGAGTTTGGGATGTTGTCCACCATAGATGTTTCAAGCAATAGGTTGGGAGTCCTAAGAGTCTCCTGGATATCAATATTCCAAGAAGAGCCTTGCATTGTGTTTCTGGGGCCTTTTTCTCATCACATTCCCTCTTTTAAGATGGCCCTTGGCTTTTTTAGTCTAGACTAGCTTTCATTTGCAAAGGTTTGACAAGAAGTTCTGGGGAACTCAGCTTCCTCTTGTTGATGGAAGAGGATGCGGTAAAAAGGAACTCGAGGTACTTAAACCTCCTGGCCATCCATGAGTGAGTCCTTCCTTGTGGGTCTTCTCCCCTTCGGGTGGCTCAGCAATCCACGCCCATCCCAAACTTCAATCAGGTCAACCAATGTCTAATGTTCAAGTCAATGCAAGGCCTAGTTGTTGGTCACATATATGGACAGCAACATCCAGGCTTGGAGCTCAGAGATAGCTTTGATGCCCATCAATTGTTGACAGGCCCAGCTGTAAAAACCCAAAACAAGCAGCTGTCATAGAAATGAGCCTTTCATTTTTCATTTATTTCTGTACTACTTTTTTAAGCTGCAGAATCTTTCTTATTGGAATGTGACTCTTGGTGTAAGTCATCCAGCTTGACTTGAAAGCCCAAGGAGCTCAGTGCTCAGGGTAGGAGGTGAAAGGATGAGGTAGAAGAAGAAAGGGAAAGCTGGGAGGCCCTGTGACTTTGGTCAAAGAAAGAGAAAGAAGAAAGCTGGTTTAGATCAACACTGGATAGGAAGGGTGGTCTCAGGGACATGGTGAAATAATCTTGCAGTCACAGGAACTGGCTCTAAGCATCTGTCTGGTTCTTGCCCCAGCATGGGTTGTGCCATCTCAGGCAAGTCATTTAATCTTCTTCTGCCTCAGTTTCCTTATCTGTCACAAGTGGATTATCATAGCACTGATCCTGTCAAACTCAATGAGCTTTGGAGGGGATTTTAATGTGCTCTGAACTCAAAAATGTGTGGAGACATCGAAGACATTATCTTATAATTATTAGTAGGCACTGTTCCTACCCAAGCTGTTTCCATTGTAGCCTGTGAAACAATTAGAGAAGGCACAAGATGAATGCAGGATTGTTTGGTGCCACTGCATGGAGGAATAAGAACTAGAATTCTCAGGGAAAGTTTCAAGAAAGCTTGGTCTTTGAGGTTGCCTCAAAAGTGGGAATTGGTTGGAAGGAGAAGTGTCAAATGGTGGGAAATGGCTGTTGTTGAATGACTTTCTTCAAGGGTCATGGTCAAGGGAACACTTGGACCACTTCCATGATGGTCAGTCTTACTAAATAGCCATCCCTACCTGAATTTTCTTGTTCCAGGGGATTCTGGAAGAGCTCCCAAGAGGATTGACTTTTTCTGATTTATACAGTGTCTTTACTAAGGCTGACCAAGCCTGGTGACGTTATCCTGTGGCATTAACTTGAATCTGGATTCTGGGTTCAAGTCTGAGTTTTGACTCATCCAAGATATGTGACTGTCAACAAGAATTCAACATCCCTTTATCTGAAATCCATTCAGTTCTGCTGTAAATGTGTTTCAACTCTGGAAATTTTCTCTGGGGTTTAAAAAGAGTTAATGGATGAAATGAACTTTAAAACCTGAAAAGGGCTTATTGCTCTGTGAAAGATTTATTTTCTCAAAGCAAGTGTAATTCTCTCCAAAGTTGAGATAATGATTCAAGTCTCTCTGTTCCCCAGATAACCAGCTCTGGGGTCTGCACCCAGCAGCTACCCCAATACTTTATGGATGGATATTTAGCGAATGTAACTTATTTAAAAGAAAGGTCTTTCCAGTTGGCTTGCAGGTGAGGAGTGAAATCAAGAGGAGGGGAAGAGGACTGTCTTGTGTTAAGTAAAGGTGTTTGTTTAGTCAGGAGCGAGGCAAGCCCCTGGGACCCCTTCTGCTAGATTCAGTCTCAACCAAATGCTGGCATTTCTGCTCATCCCTTAGGCTTACCTGGCCACTGAGAAATGAGGTAAATATGATAACAGAAATACAGTGACTGTCATTCACATAGAAAGAATGATTCTGGGGAGTCACAAATAAAGGGAGTTTCTCCTGTGGACATTCACTACGCTCTGCGAAAGCGCTCATGGGATACTTAGTGGCACCGCCTGGTTATTTGTCTGCCTTCTTGTCCTACTGCCCACCTGACTAGAATGTGAGCTCCTTGAGGGCAGGGTCTGTGACTCTTCCATCACTGAATCTCTAGCATCTAGTCCAGTGCCTGACATTTGCTAGTTACTCAAGAAATGCTTATTGAATTGAATCTAATAAAAATGGCTAAAATCCTAAGGGAGCAATCAGATGCTCAGGATTGAAGGGGTTCAAAGCAGAAGGCAATCACTTCCAGCTGGGATAGTCAGGAAAGACTGCCTGGGAGAGGGGTCCTCAAATCAGAAACCCAAAGGATGAGGAGGAGGATGGAGATGGGTCCGGGGGAGGAGGATGTCTAGGCAGATGAGACCAAGTGTCCAAAGACTGTCAGCTTCTTACAGAATTAAAACTGGTAAGTCTTAATTTCACAGACATTCCAAAGCTAAGTGGATTGAAGATGCACACAGCAGATAATTCTGGGAGAACTGGGTGAGCGTGCGTTCTCTCCAGCATGTCGATTCCCTCTGTGGGTTTATCCAGCTGACTGTGTAGACTCCTTTCTGAATCTCCCATTCCATCAACTGGCAAATCTCGTCCTCGGTGTGACAGCAAAACCGCCGACCAGTCCCATCCCTCGAAACGTCCCAATATTTCTTGATAGACACTTCTGTTGTCTTATGTGCAATAGAATTGTAATCACCTGTATTTAAAACTAATGGATTTGAAATAACCTGCAGGCTTCCACTTTAATGAGAGTTAGATTAATGAAAAAGGACCTTTTGCCTCAGATTGCATGACAACATTTTCAAATTACATTCCTGGAACAGAGAATTCACTTATTCAGAGTAATTGGATGCTGACTTGGGTTAATACGTACAATGTCCTTAAATGAAAATGTTCTATTGTAAGTGGAACTGTATGATACCTGAGGCTTTCTCAATAGATTTGGTTGGACTCTGAGTTAATTATACTGCATGCTATTTTTTGAATGAATTCAAGCATGAATTCTACACGGTAGAGATTGGGATAATTATATTCAATTCTGCTTGGTGCCCCGCTGAAAGAATTGACCTTTTAGATAAAACGAGTCTCCCGAGCAAGAAACCTGAAGAAAGTCTACACAAAGCCGGCAGATGCAAGAGCCGAGAAAGTCTTAAGTAAGAGGGGGCTGTGGGGGTGGGGTGGGGGAGGCAGGCTCAAGGAACAGTAGCATCAGCAAGATTGATTTTTTGTCACGGGAAAGTATTTCTGTTTTGTAGCTTGTTTTGTATCCTTGGTACATAAAGGTATAATTTAAAACCATTGATTTTACTAAGCTGTTTTCTCATCAGTAACACGGCTAAAAAGTAGAGCATGGAGAATGAGAAGCCAACAAAATGCAATCTCTGGAGGATCTCTGGGTGTTGATTCCCCCAGAGCAGCACAAAGGGGCCAGCATGGTCCTGACCACCAGGCTTTCCTACCTAGCACTGTGGCCTGAGGCTAACAGCGTGGGCTTGAAGGTCAGACTGCCTGGGTTTGAAGCACAGCTCTACCAATTTCTAGCTGCCTGGCTTTAGGCCAGGCCTCACATCTGTGCCTCAGTTTCCTCATCCACCAAATGGCCTAAACTGTACAAGGTTGCTGTGAGGATTCAACAGATGTGAAGTACTTTGCATTGTGTGTGTCCAGTGACGATCAGCCTTTATTAACCCTATTGCTGTCGGTGGTGAAATCTCTCTCTTCCCCCAGGATGATGATAGAAAGGTAACCCATTAAGAGGATCAACCCCATCAGAAGGATTAAAAATATTTCTCCCCTTGGGGCCAGGAAGAAACTGCCAGGACTGGGGCCTGCTGGACACCATGTGCTGATGAGGCATCCTTTGAGGGCCACAGGATGGGGTGAGATAACCAAGCCTTGTTTCCTGCCTGTTCTGGAGCCAGCCAGGCATGTTGGCCAGAGGGCAAGCCGTGCTCCCCACTCAAGGGACACTCCCCACTCCAGTGGCCTTCTGGAAAGCAGAGGACATTGTTTTGTCTCCTTGGCCCAAGCACTCGGTCTCAGTGAATGAGAGGCTTCATTATTCCAAGTGTGTGAACCGGCAACATGACACATACGGTGTTTGTCTGTAAGGAAGTCCTGGGCTCTGACCACCGCTGGGGGTAGAGAAATGACCTAATCCCTCTTAGTGCTGGTGGAACTCTCTTCACCGACAGCATGGCCACATGCCCTCATCAGTCTTCTGGGGCTACCATCCCTCCATCCCAGCATGGTTCCAATTCCCTTTTGGTCCTAACCTAACCCTTCCTGCTGTATCCTCATACTGTCTGTATTGGTTTCTTGTGGTTGCTATAACAAATCATCATGAATGTGGTGGCTTAAAACAAAATACACAGTTCTGGAGGCCAGAAGTCAGTACCACAGGCCCAAATCAAGACATAAGAAGGGCAATACTCTCTCTGGAGGCTCGAAGGGAGAAGCTGCTCTTGGCCTCTCCCAGCTTCTGGTGGCTGCTGACTTGTGGCCGCATCGCTCCAACCTCTGCTTCCACTGTCACAGTGCCTTCTCCTCTCTGTGTTTGTCCAGTCTCCCTCTGCCTCTTTTTTTTTTTTTGCATTGGAGTCTCACTCCTTCACCCAGGCTGGAGTGCAGTGGCACGCTCATGGCCACCCTGGCGTCAACCTGCTAGGCTCAGGCTATCCTTCCGCCTCAGCCTTCCAAGTAGCCAGAACTACAGGCATGCGCTACCATGCCTGGCTAATTTTTTGATTTATTGTAGAGATGAGGTCTCACCAAGTTGCCCGGGCTGTTCTTGAGCCCTTGGGCTCAGGCAATCCCCTCACCTCAGACTCCCAATGTACTGGGATTACAGACTTGAGCCACCATGCCCGGCCTGCCTCTCTTTAATAAGGACACTTTGATGGCATTTAGGGTCCACATGGCTAACCCAGGATCATCTCCTTATCTCAAAATCCTTAATTTGATCAACAAAGTTTTTCCATAGTACAGAACATTCACAGGTGCCAGGGATGAGGACATGATGTCTCGGGGCCACCATGCAGCCCACTATGCCACCTCAGTGTTTTGCTACTGTCCCTCTTCTCTGCATGTATCAGGAAACTTTGCCCTGGTCAGCACCCCTTTCTCATCACTGCACGGGTAGATGTCCATCCATCCCTCACAGGTTCCTACTCTGTCTCTACCTTCCTTCCAGGTCCAGCCATCCATCTTTTAACCACCTCTAAGGTGCTGTTCAGGAACAGCCTTGTCTCCACAGGTAACAGAGTGGTGGCCCTCCTTTGGGGAGTCGTGTCCCCCCACTCTGCCCATGTAGTACGAATGAGACTGACCTTTCCAGCCTTCCCAGAGTTGTACCTTGAACAATATTCCTTACCAGTGACTTAGTAATTCTTAGTAAGAGTATATGGTGAATGGTGTGGAACCTGTCCGGCCACTCAGAGTGTTCCATTGCCCCTGGTCAGGGTGAGTGCTTCTGAGATGTGCTTGCGACCCAAATCCAGTAAGACCTGGACCTCGATTTTTGCTAGAGCCATTGCAAAAGGAGTCTCTTTTCTTCTCTGATTGACTTGAAGTTGGAAAGATATTGGCCCACAGCTGCTAGGCAATACCACAAGGGGCATCTGCCAGAAAACAGAACCAGCAAGAGGGAAAAACAACCGAAACATGAAGGGGTAATCCAAGGTCCAATGACCAACTTTTGAATTCCTGGATCCAAGTATGCCTGAAATATTAGATCTCACTGTGACATTTTAGTTTTATGAAGCACACATCGCCCTTTTTTTTTTGTTTAAGTTAGTCTGCATTGGGTGTCTGTCAACTTAAAAGAGTTCTTATTACTAACACATTTACCATGAAGCTGCCTGCTAGGAGTTGACTGCTTGAGTCTAAGCAGCGACCCACTCAGTAGCACAGCGTCTAAATCTTAAGGCCCCTCCCCCGGCCCTATCTTGTGCTCACTGTTCTGTGTGTATGTTTGGGCCTGGCACACAGAAGAGTAAGTCTCCACCCCTCCTCTCAAGATTCCCCTCTTGAGTTGGGGAGCTAAGGACTCAGGAAACAAGTGAAGTCACGCTGCCAGCTTTCTAATTTATGGTGGCTTTTCTTACAGCTTTATCAGCGCCTTTACTCTGATCTTCAGATCTTTTTCTATTGTACATGAGATAGCCAGCTCTATCTTAGCTCCCCTAATACAGTTGGATTTTCTTCTGTATGTCTGGGTGCTCAATCAACATTATTAAAATTACTCTGGTTAATTGAAGTGCATTCTGGCCCCAAGAGAGCTGGCTGTGGCCTGGAGAAGCTTGGGATTCACTTCTTTGTGAAATTGTCCAAGTGTGGAGATATACTCCTTCTCCACTAGTGTTATAGAAATATAAGCAGTGTTGCTCTCTTTGTCTTCCAGGATAGCCACGACTGCCTGAGGATCTGCTGGAGAGCTCTGAGGGTTGATTGGTGGGAAAGCTCAGGTTCCGGTGTTCTTCCCAGTTCTGACCACCTGCCTCCCTCTGACTTTGGGTAATCATTCCACCTTCGAGTCTGACACCTCATTTCTTAAGTGAGTCATTTGAATTTGGTTTGGCATTTATATCTCACTATTGCCACAGATTTCTAGTTCTGCTGAGCCGAAAACCAGCCTCAGAATCCTTCTCAACACTGAGCTAGATGATCTTTAAGTTTCTCCTAAGCCTTAACATTATATGATTCTAAGGCTTCTGGGTCAAGAAATGGACACTTTCACTAGATGTAGATTTCTGAAACTTAACTTGAAAACTTTCATTTCATTAGTAGCTGTGATCCTTTTGTCCCAGAGATGAGGGGCAGGGATAGAGACATTACCTTCTGTCTCCAGATCCAGGGTCTTTGGCAGCATAGCATAGCATTGTGAGATGGCGACTCTCTTAACAGCAGAAAGATATTTCCATAGCTCCATGGAGATTTGGAGGCAAAAAGACTCCATCAATTAATTCCATTATGCAGTTAATATAATTGGTTGGATTTATGTATAAGGTCCAACACTTGTGACTCAAATTTTTTCATTGGTTTTTTTCCCCCCTTTCTCTTTCCAAAGGTTCCAGTCCCTTAAATTTGTACATTATCTGTGACTGATATATCATTTATCTAGAGAATACAGTTGTCATTCACTTCATTTAATTAGCTTATGGATTCTAAATTATCTGCTACCATAAAATGTGATTTTATACTGCAGATTACATAGGTTTTTAGAAATTTAATATGCCACTTTTAATTGGTGAAAAGTACCCTAAAGGATTCATAATATTTTTTACTGCACTTGCATTTAGGCTCAAGAGAGAGACTGAAGATGTTTAGTAAGAAATGGGATTTGGGTCAGTGAGATTGGTGATGATTTATTTGGAATAAGGCGAATCTGGAGGGATGGAGTCGTAAATACAGCCATCAGAGGATTGTGTTCGAGTAGCGCGACCAGTGAGTTGAAAACTGAATATCTTCTGGCTTTCATATCCCAGTTAGTCATTTTGATGGGCTAACAATGTATTTATGGCATATGGCTCCTGTCTGCAGCCATGACTAAGAATAGCCTATTTTCTGCTCTGCCTTTTCAACCATTAAATCCATAATCTTCTGTGTATATGGTCTTACTACACCTTCCTTAAATGCATTCTTGGCCTTATTGATGCCTTGGCTCAGTTGTGCTGCTGGGTGGATGTTTGTTCAGCAAAAACAAATGACTCTTTTTGATCCTTAGATGATGGAAATGCCATGCACGGTGAAGCTAAGGTCATCATCAGGATGTTGTGTCACTGGGAGCACCATCAAGAATTTCCACGTGCATCTGTCGTAATGTACTGCAGGTAAAAGTTTATAAAACATGACAATGAGCATTAAAAAATCTAGAGACTTCAAGAGAAGCGTTGGGAAGTATCAAAGACTGGAAAATGGGGATGAGGCTGTGAGGTCCCCAGGCCCCTCTGGGACCCTCCCTCTCAGGAACCAGGTCCTCATCATCCTGTACAATCAGCAAGTTATGGAACCTAAACTCCCACCACTACACATGCTTTTGGGCTAAGGCATTAAAGGTCTCTGTTCAAAGCAAATGTGGACCCATTATTAACTCTTAATATATTCTTAGTAATTAATTGATTTGGTTGAGTTTGGCTATGAGAATCTGATTATAGCCTGGAACGTTTTTCTGGGGGAAAAGAAAAAGGAAAAGAGTTTGGTGATGGAGTAGAAAACAGATCAGGGCTTGGAAAGGCCAAGCTAGAGTGGGGACTGAAAGAGGAGTGATGCAGGAAATATTATAGTAATAATAACAACAATAATGTTATTGTGAATATACAGTGGCATAATCGTAGTGATAATCAACCATAGTCATAGTAATACAAATGCCTGTGTTTTATTGAGTACTTACTATGTGCCAGGATCTTTTTATGCATTACTTAGTTATATCAGCCCTGATTGTATAAGACAGGTAATAATATAAGGCACATTTTACAGACAGGTAACTGGGGACTCGGAGCCATGCAGTGACTTACCCATGATCTCTCTGCTGACAGAATTGGGATTTGCATACCAGTCTGTCTGCTTCGAAGGCCCACTGGGCTAATGAGGATCCCCAAGTGCTAATGAGAAACTGTGGCAAGGATCTTTGGCGAAACGTCTCACCAGGCCAGCCACGTCAGAGGGCAGCCAGGGCTCTCCCAGGTCAATTCAACCCTGACAGAACACCTCCTCCTGGAAGCAGGAACTGCTCTGTGAGAGGGAGCCAGATGGGGATGAGACAACACAGCCTCTGCCACAGGGGATGGGTAGGGAGTATCTTTCCGAACAGAATATTCTAGCTCCTCTGGATTCCCCCAAAGCACACTCACCCTTTGTTTTCAATAGGTACACATAGGGTATGGATTCTCTGGGGCAAGCCTTCTTTTCTTACGTCATAATACTTTTGCTTTTTCAAGTAAAAAGTCAACATATGGCCTCATTTTAGAAAAATAAGAACTATAGATAAGTAAAAGAAAGAAAATAAAAACAATACATTTTCTCGCACCCATGGAAAAAAGCAACTGTGTGATTGTGTACATGCGTGAGTAAGTGTGGGTATGTGTGTGTGTATACTTTTATGCACATACAAAGAGATCTGCTTTTGCATTTCACAAGAGGAAATATAACCTACCGTGGATTCACTCTCAAGCCCTCTCTGAACCTCAGATTTCCCACCTATAAAAGAACAAGTAATCAACCCTTCCTTACATATCATGTGAGAATTGAATGACTCAAGCTGGGACCTAGTGAAGTGGCTGTATGTAACAGTGCTCAATAAATATGATCTGCGTGTGTTAGTATTAAAACTATAATATAAACATCCTTTAGTGCTATTAAGTGTGCATAGCGTCATTTTAGCACAATTTTATTGTTTTTCATTATGCAAGTAAATATGCTTACTTATAAAACTAGAGATAAGCAAAATGGTAAACAACAAAACCGTCTGCAGCCTCACTAAGAAGAAATAACTACTGTTAGATTTTAATATACGTATTTCCAACCTCGTTGCATGTATTTTTATATGTATACATAAAATAAATATAAAATGTATATGTAATATATAATCATATATCTGAGCCCATGTAGCAATGGCTATTATAGTACCTGCTTTTTTTCCTCATAAAAGTACATTGTGAACATTATCTTGTGCAGTTACAGGATTTGCTACACACAAAAAATTCCAGTAATGGAATAACAGCCCATGGACTGGAATTCCCATGACATTCTAAGCCCATGCCCTATGTAGACGTTTAGGCTGTTCCCAATGTTTTCCTTTTGTAGACAGTGTTACAGTGAACGGCTCTGTAACCAAATCTTTGGGTCTTGTTAGAATAAATTCCTGGGATTGGAATTTCTGGGTCAAAGCTTTTGCAGACTTGTAAGGTTCTCTCTGAGCAGCACCAGGTGGTCTCTGGAGATGTGGTCAGGTGCTGTGAGGCAAAGGTGCTCACACATCAGAGAAGGGCTTCCTACCTCACTTGGCACCAAATTTGGAATCCCAGCCTGGTCACCGTGTTATGCATTGTGCTTCTGGGCCACTGGCCCTCATGGTCAGCTGAAGAATAATCTGCAAATGCTTACTCCCTTTTGTGTGTGTGTGTTAGTCTAAGGCTAGCAGAGGGCATACTTGAAAGAAATAAATGATTAGGATCGACAATGGAAAGGTAAATAGAATCATAATTCATGAGATTTCCCATTGTTCTTTTCTGACTGTAGTTCTATAATCATAAAACAGACATAATCAGCTATTCAATTCGACAGACCCTTATTGAACACCTACTTTGTACAAGGCTGGGAGATAGGTGCAAAAAATAATACTGAATATTTGTATAGTGTTCACACTTGACAAAGTGCTTTCATATGCCTTCGAAAAAAACCTGAGCCAGGACCCAGGAGATCTGATTTCTAGAGTTGTCTCTGCCATCTAATTGAAGTCTAACCTCAGATTGTTCTCTCTGCTCCTAGTCGTAAATCCCAGGCTAAGAATCCATGCCTTTTCTGTCTTACAGGGTTTGTGGGATGTTCTTGTGAGTTGCTATAAATGCTCCATAGAGTCAGACTTCAACAAACTGCAAAAACGACAGTGGCATTAGAATGTTTTTCAGTTAGATCTAAACTGAAAAAGGCTCTGATGATCATTTAGAGCAGTGACCTCAGCCATGTTCTGGGGAGGCCATGGGTGTTCTGGGGACCAGGAGATGGAGGCTAAGCTGGCAGAGCCTAGTTCTCCTCTGCCCACCCAAGCTCTGGGCTGGAACCAGGTGGTTCATATGTAGCTCTGGGCAAGCTCCTTGGACCCCTGTGGTGCCTCCCAGTTCTCCCATCTGTAATATAAAATATGGATTGTTGTGAAGATTGGTTAGTAAATATTCAGTGTTTGGGACTGCAATAGGCACATTGTTAAGTGTTGCTGTTATTTTATGACCCACCTTGGAGTTTTGGTGAAAAATAGCATCAGCACCAGGCACAGTGGCTCACGCCCATAATCCCAGCACTCAGGGAGGCCGAGGTGATTGCCTGAGCCCGGGGGTTCGAGACCAGCCTGGGCAACTTGGTGAGACTTTGTCTCTACAATAAATCAAGAAAAATTAGCTGGGCGTGGTGGCACACGCTTGTAGTTCCAGCTACTTGAAAGAAGGTTGAGGTAGAAGGATCGCCTGAACCCAGCAGGTTGAGGCTGCGGTGGCCGTGAGCGTGCCATTGCACTCCAGCCTGGGTGACAGAGTGAGACTCGTACTCAAAAAAGAAAGAAAGAAAGAGAGAGAGAGAGAGAGAGAGAGGGAGGGAGGGAGGGAGGGAGGGAGGAAAGAAAGAAAGAAAGAAAGAAAGAAAGAAAGAAAGAAAGAAAGAAAGAAAGAAAGAAAGAAAGAAAAAGAAAAATAGGGTCAGGTTTCACTGAAAAATAAATCCTTGGAAAAAATCATTGGTTTTTCTAACTTTACAGATGGAAAATTTACAGTCCAGAGAAGCCAGCATTCATATGCACACTGAGAAACTGGCACAAACAAATACACACGTACACACATGCTCATGGCTACACATAGATGTCATCATTGTCATCATCATCACTCCAGTCCTCTGTAAGTTGAAGCACTATCACCAGCTAGGGTGATGACTCGCTCACCTGCTGGTCAATAATAGAGGACATGTGTGATGACTGGTTCATGGGCTGTTTCTGGGGCTTGTGAGCTGCTTCCGAAGCCTCACTTACACGTATTGAACAAGGCTCTTGTAACTGAGAAACCAGTATCTTCTGTGACAGCATTCATGTTGCCACACTCCCAGCAGATATTAACCTTTGAGATCTGGGAATGAGAAATTTGACTTCTCCAAATCGTAAGTTATTCTTAAAATACTGCTAATATTCTGCATACTCTTTTCTCTAGTAATTACTATGAATATCTAAAAACATTGCTGGGTAAATACGAAATAGTAAGTTTAATAGTATTTACAGAGAGCTTTACAAATAATTTATAAATTGAATATGTGTTGGAGGCAAATATTCAAATCCTGAAAGGTGCCAGCAAACATTATTGGGTCATATTTGAATAATGTAACATTCAGTTCTCCTAGCAAGGTTGAAAACACTACACAGATTCAAGAAATTGCCACAGGACTTATTTTGCTTCCAGCCCTGTTATTTCTGGGCACTCTACTCACAGAATTTGAATAAAGTATAATATAAATATATTAATATGTATTTTATTTTATTTTATTTCCAAGAGTGACTCGCCATTAATGGCCTACAGGACCATAATCACACAACTGCAAGCAAGATTGACTGAGTAGACTGATCTCTCCTCCATGATCTGGTCTTGGTTCCTGGAAGTGTCCTTAACTTTGGACCCTGTGTGCTAGGGTTTTCTGCTTTTGCTTTCTGCTTGACATCACTTGATTTTTTCAAACAAGTAAGACCAGCCTATTGATCACCAAACTTTAACGCTCACAGAAAAATTATCATATATTTTGTCGTTTTCTCAGTTTCTTGACTGAGCTTTCTCAAAGTTGAAAAAACATAAATCTCCCAAGAAGTACTAGAAATAAATTTTCACACGGAAACACCACAATAATCCCACCTTCTCAGCCCCACACGGCAAGGCTGAAAAAATTCCATCTGTGGGACTGTGCCATGCGCTGTTGAGGGTTTCAGGCAGTGGGTGAGTGAAGGCGTGGGGGCCAGAGCAGGCACCCAGTTCTGGTGCAGGGTCTGCCTGCAGCTCACCTGAGGCAGGGGTGGTCCCTGTGGGACCGGGAGGCATATAAACGTTCCAAGCATGGGAGAAGCATGTGTCAAAGGAGGGTTTTGGTGGAATGCCAATAAGAAGACAGCCCGAAAGGGACCTGCTTCTGTTGATCTGAGGGTGCAAATGGCAAGAGTGTGGCCATGAGGTCTGTGCCCCATACCCCAATGGACAGTGTTCTAAGATACCTGTTCCAAACCCTGGACAACTCCTATATGCATATACTTCCAAGCTAGCAGCTCTGTCATGGGACGTTAGTTCACCTCGATGTGACATCTGCTAGTAGGGTGGAATCATTTTTTCATATATATCTTCCTTCCTTCCTTCCCTCCTTCTCTCCTTCCCCTTCCCTTCCTCCCTTTCTTTCTCCCTATTTCTCTCTTTCTCCCTCCCTTCCTTTCTCTCTCCTTCCTTCTTCCCTCCCTTCCTTCCGTCTTTCCCTCTTTCTCTCCCTCCCCTTCCCTCTTTCTTTCTCTTACCCCTTACCTCCTTCCCTCTTTTCTCTCTCTTTCTCTCTTTCTTTCTCCCTCCCTTCCTCCCTCCTACCCTTCCCTTCCTCCCTCCCTCCCCTTCCCTCCCTCCCTCCCTCCCTCCTCCCTCCTTTCATCTCTCCCTTCCTTCCTTCCTTCTTTTTCCCCACTCTCCTGTGTCAAAAGATCCCAAAACTCCATTGTTGGGTCTTTAACAAGAATTACGGTTGCTTCTTCGCTTTGACTTGTGTGTCAGTTTCCTGACCTCTCCTATATGTCATAGCTCCTGCTCTGAAGGTGTTTTCTGTCTAATTGGAAAAAAAATTGGAGACATTAAAGAAAATTAAGACTCTAGGCCATATGGTTGGTGCTGACCATAGCTGCTATGGGTGTTTGGAGAGGAAGGAGATGGTTGGGAGCCAGAGTGGCCCAGTTCAGCATCTGGGAGGAAGTGTAGCTGAGTTAGGGCTTGCAGGATGGGTAGGATTTGAAAAGGTGTGGAGTGGAGAAGTGACATTCCAAGGAGCAGAGCAGCCTGGCAAGGGAGAGAAGGAGAAGACAGACTGGGTTTAAGAAAAGGGCACACTGGGGGAAGAAGAGAATCAGATCAGAGTGGGCCAAAAAGCTAGGTGTTAATATCCTGAAGATAGTAATGGATTGGTTTGTTTGTTGATTTGTTAATTTTTTTACCTGGATTTTGAAATTATAAAAGCAACACCTGGGAGAGAAGACTCAATAATTCAGAAAGGTATAAAGTGAAAAAGTTCCCCCTCTCCTTTCAGACCTCCACTCCTGACCAGTTTCCCTTTGAGTCTTACACAGGCACATGTAATACACGAATAGCCTTTTTCTTTTTCAGCAAGTGGAGTCACACCAAACATACTTTATTGGCTACATGCTCTTTTACAAAAATGAAACAATTAATTTTTTTTGGAATGTTGACTTTTCTCTGCTTCAGCAGATAGCCCCTTGCCTTCTGTGTAACGACTCCATTGCGTTTCCTGGTATGGACATATCATACAGTGTTTTAC
This sequence comes from Tarsius wallacei, assembly GCA_963574415.1. Classification (NCBI taxonomy): domain Eukaryota; kingdom Metazoa; phylum Chordata; class Mammalia; order Primates; family Tarsiidae; genus Tarsius; species Tarsius wallacei. Next base: position 9,315 of record CAUYQG010150699.1, on the reverse strand, counting down.
CAGCCTTCATCAAAATACAGTTACATTGTTTTTAGTTTGTTTTATTATTTTAAAAACTGGGGAAAAAAGAAAGCAATAGCTTAGGAAAACAAAATGATAAATTATTATTATTATTATTACTTTTTTAAGTTGGAATCTCACTTCGTCACCCAGGCTGGAGTGCAGTGGCACACTCACAGCCACCCCAGTGTTGACCTGCTGGGCTCCAGCGATCCTTCTGCCTCAACCTTCCAAGTAGTTGGAACTACAGGCGTGTGCTACCACACCCAGCTAATCTTCCTGATTTATTGTAGAGAGGAGGTCTCGCCAAGTTGCTCAGGCAATCCACTCGCCTCAGCCTCCCAAGTGCTGGGATTACAGGCTGAGCCACCTAGCCCAGCCAACTATTTTTAAAAGAAAGGAGAAAGCACTGAAACTAATCTTCTACTGCTGCTCACTTTGTCAAACATACCTGTGGAATAAATTCCTACAAGTGGAGTGGTCGAGTCACATGACATGTACATTTAAAATGTTCACAGTTATTGCCAAATGACCTCTAAAAATATTGTGCCAGATTGACGTTGCCATCCATGGTGTGTGAAAATGTTTCTCTCCATCTCTGGAAAGCTCACCAGCTACGCAATGGGGCTCTGGTGTCAGTCAGCCTGAAATGAATCAGTTCTCCCCGTCTCATTGCTGCAGAACTTTGGAAAAGCTATTTGACCAACCTTTTTGTATCTCTGTTTGCTCATTTGAAAATGGGGATAAATGTAGCATCTATACCATAAGGTCATTATATGTATTAAATGAGGGGAGATACACATAAATGCTTAACCCGAGCCTTGCACACAGTAAGAACTGAACAGATGTAGCTCCTAGCAGAACTTGCTAATGCCCTGACCCTGTCATTTCCCACTGCCAGCCAGGTGCATTTCTTTGTCTTGGTCTTTGCTGACTGCCAGGGGTTCACTGCAGGCCAGAGGGCTGAGGAAGTGATGACCATCTCACCCTCAGTAGCCTTTGACTAGTGTCTGATGGGAGTGGGTGTATAAGTACCCCAGCTCCCATACCCCCCCATGAGATCACTCGGAGTGTTCCCTCCCCTCCCCAGTTCCTCTGTGGCATTAAGCTCCGGTAACAAGGATAGCTCTTTCTTCCCTTCCCTCTCTCTGTTCCCACTTTCCTGCTGGCATTTCCTGGGATCCCTCCCAAATTAACTACTTCCACTCAGACACATCTCAGGATCTGCTTTGGGCATTCCAAATTAGGTCTCATTTTTAAACTTTGTCAATCTGCTAAAAAAATAACTTAATGTTTTAGTTTGCTTTTGTGTAATCGTGAGTGAGACTAGGTTTCTTTTCATATGTTACTGGCCAAATGTGTTGCTTTTCTCTTCTATCTGTCTGTTCCTGTACTTTGCTCATTTATCTATTGGGCTGTTTGTCTTTTCCTTATTGATTTGTAAGAGCTCTTTGTAAATAATAAAAATTAGCCCTTTGTCTATTATGTGATGCTGTTTCCCACATTGCTGCATGGCTTCTGACTTTGTGTAAGTCTCTCTCTCTCTATCTCTTTCTCTCTCTTTTCTGTCATATGGAAGTTTAAATTTTAATGTAATCAAAGAGAAGATCAGATTTAAAATCACTGTTTCTTTCCATTCATTTACTGCTCGGATTTTAGTTTCTCCTGTAAAAGAGGCAAGTATGATGGATGGGACACTCAGGCCAGAAGGAGCCTTGTCAAAGCACTCTTCTGTATACAGATGACTTTATATATATAAGTACATATTTATATAGCTATAAATTATATATAGTGTATACACTATATGTATACACACAGTGAAGTTCATTGCTAATCTCTCTTCCCTGGAAATTATCCAGGTATGACTGTGAAAATTCTCTGTTCTGTGTGCATTTCTTTCTCTTTTCATAAACTGAGTTTTGCAGCATCAACATGCTTTTGTGGTCCAGCCTGGCCTAAGTGGAAGAAGTCCACCTGCATTTAATACCCTTTCAGAGAATTTGCAATGCCTTTGTGTGCAGCTGCTCAGCTTTAAGCACTGTTAATTATCAATGCGTATTGAAAGTTCCCTCACTCTTTCTTTTTGCATCTTAAGATTTAAGGGGTGTTTGTTTTCCCGCTGCCTCCATCACACCCTGTAGAATGCCTGCAGCCTGGGTTTGGGCTGTTGGGTTGGTGCTGCAGCACCCAGACCTGCTTTCTCCTGACTTAGTTGTGCCTGGGACCTGACTCTGCTGAGTACTGCAGTGGGTGGGGAGAGGCCTTCACCATACACAAGCTGTGGGTGGGGTGTGCAGCCTTAGGGGAAAGCTCTGTAGTGGTTCAGCGCATGGGTTCTCAGACTCTACCCTGTTCCATTATCAAAGGTCCCTCTTGGCTGTGGACATATGTGTGTGGGAGGGGAAGCGGGGGCGGAGATTATTCTTTAACCATTTCATGTCCACTGTAGTGTCGGTGACACCAATCCATGTTTCAAGTGGGGACTCATTTTGCTTTTTTTTTAAGCAACCTATTTAGGTCACCAAATGCAACTGAGGAATATGAAGTCATTTCTTCCTGCTCCTTGAAGTCGAACTCATTCCCACTTCAGGGCACCTCTCCCCTATTTAAGCCTCTGCTCATTAAACCTCCTCCTCCTCAGAGTGGCTGTCCCATCTTGAAAAACCACCTCTCCCACCAACCATGCATTGTCATTTTACTACTTTATTATTTTTTTCCAAAGCACTCGTCTCAACCTGGAATTGTGTTATTTGTTAGTCATAATCTGCCCACTAGAATGTAACTTCCATGGAGGGGTGGGGCTGGAGGCTTGGTACTGGATTCCCAGCACCTGACAGACACCCGGGGGTGCTCCACACGATTGCTACTGAGATTCTATGTGTGAGGTGGAGGAATCCAGGGTGGGTAGAGGGACCATGCCACAGTGCCCACGGGACAATCCTTCAGAGAGGACTGAAGACTCAGCCTAGACATTGTCCAGGGTGTTGCCTGCATGTAAAATTCCTAAAGGGAAATAACTAATCCTGTGATGTCAAACAGAGCTCGGGGTCTTCTCTAGGAAGTGGAGCTAGAAAACAACACAAACATACTAGGAAGAAAGGAGAGTCATTTGGAGAGGAGCCCAGAGCAAAAAAGGCTCTGTTCAAAAGAGAAGTGGGTGATCAGAATGCCCAAGAGGAAGGGGTGAATGGCCTTACAGATACCTGCCGAACTTTCCAATACATGGGCCAGTTGGCTCATGGCTGGGGGAGGACTTGTTCAATGTAAAGAAAACTGCCTCCTGGGTTTTATTATTCTTTTTAAAAGGCAGCATGGAGAAGGAAAGTCATCGTGTTACTCTCTCTCCCTCAGTGTCCTTCTTCCTGCATTTCTGCCTCTCTTTCTCTGTCTCCTTTCCTGTCTGTCTGTCTTACTCTTGCCCTTGATCTCCCTATTTTATGCTGTCTGTGTATTTTCAGATGTCTGCCTCTCTCCCCTTCTGAGATCCTTTCATGATGGATGTCTAAACGCATGGCGTTCGTGCGAGCTCATCAGCAGTCATTTGAGTGGATTCCATAAAAACTTTCTGAAACCAAATCAAATGAAAGTCAACCCATAAACTGAGTAAAACAAAAGGGCTCTTTGGACTTGAAAAGGTTAGAGAAGACTGCAGGGGCCCACACACCGTTCGATCGTGCTTGAAGCTGGGGTTTTAATTTAGTTTCCTATTTACCCCATAGAAGTTCCTCACTGCTCAACTGCTAATGCATTTCCAACTGAAATTTTGTAAATTATATTGGGAAACATTCGCAGCTAGAATAGATTGTGCAAGCTCTCATAATGGCTTCCCGCTGCTGCGTCTGGCAATATGGGGCTCTCTAGGAGCAACGCATATGTGGACGCCCGTCTTGAAGAACTCACTCCACTTTAATCCTCTTGGCCAGAGGCTTTGTGCGCTCAGGGCCTGACTGAGCAGACCCAGATTTTCCACCGTCCCTGAAAGCCGGGCCTCTGCACTTGGCCTTGGCCCGCTTTGACAGGGCATCTCTAAACTCTTCCTTGTCCATCTACAATAAGATCACGTTCCCCACACGACTCTTCTAAGGTATGACTCTGACCGTGCCAGTCCCCTGCTCCAAAGTTTCCCATGATGCCCCATTGCCTGTGAGTTAAAACCCTGGACATTTGGCTTGATTTAGTCTTTACCATGTAAGTGACCCCAAATTCTGACCCATAGCTGGCTTCCTCACAATGTATGCTGTTCCTCTTCATGGGCAGAATGTGTCTCAACAGTCCTCATCCTAGACTAAGTCCTCATCTCTCACTGGGCACATGGGCAACCTTCTACCTGGCTTCTGCACCTGCCCTCGTCTGCTACCAGCCCCACCCAACAAACACATGCTTCACCCTCAGAATAAAATCCACCCCCCTTCCTATGAGTTGCTGGCCCTTCCTAATTGTTCTCTACTGCTTTTCTCAAACACGCCACACTTACTCCTCCCAGACACCTGGGGCCTCTTCCGTGTGCTCCTGCTGCTAAAACTCTCTTTCCTTAGCATCAGCTGGGTACCTTCATTCATCTAGTTCTCTGCTCAAACATCATCTTAGAAGGCCTTCTATGCACACTTGACTGATTTGTGGTGGTAAGTGCTTAGAGTCATAATGACTCAGGTAGCTAGAGGCCAGGAGTTCAAGGTTGCAGTGAGCTGTGATCAGGCCACAGCACTCCAGCCTGGGTGTCAGCTTGAGACCTTGTCTCAAAAAAAAGTTTTTTTATTACTGTCTCACCCCATGTGGCAGTAAATGCTCCCTTAATTCATCCTTCGCTTCTCCCTTTTTAGTAATAAACCCCCAAGCTTCATCCGCCCAGCTTCCCTTGCAGCTAGTTGTAACCATGTGACTAAGATCAGACTGATGGGATGTGAGCAGAAGTGACTGCCTGAAACTCTCAGGCCAGGGCCTTGAAGAACACTGTCCTATACTTCCCTCTTTTCAGCTTTGACCATGAGGATGACAACACCCTGGGATCTGTCAGGGCAGGGTAGAAGAAACCTGGGCCCCTGGATGACCCTTGGAGCAAAGCCACCCACCTCTCAGACCACTGACCAACTTGGGCTTTCAAATTGAGAGAGAAATAAACCTGTCTTGCCAAAGCCATCATTACTTCATTTCTGTTCATGCAGTTGAGCCAATGTGTGAACTAAAATACACCTGTAATAACTGTCAGAGGGCAGGGATGGGATGCCCGCCTCTGACAGTTACTGGCCAGACCAGTGACTGGCCTGTCATGGGCACTGAGCCTTCCTTTCTCCTGCTGTAAAATGGAAGTATAGCAGCCATTCAGTTCCATCGGGAAATGCAAAAGAAGTGAGAGCTAGAGGCTGCTTGTGAAGCCAACTAAAATTCTTGGAAGGAAAGGCTGTCATGGTGTGACCTAGACTTGACACTTCACCCTCTTGCACCAACGGTCTGCAAACCACTGCGTCAGTCCCTGCAGGGAGCTTCCCTCCAGCTATGGCCATCTTCATAAACTTGGCCTCTACTCACAAAGTAAGGGTAATGTCCTGGCTGCAAGGGGACAGCCAGGCTAATCCCCCAAGAGGGGAAGGGGATCTGGTAGAATGCAGAGCCATTCCCTCCTGTGTTTTCCTCCAGAAGCAGGAGGAGAACAGGGACTAGCAATTTCTTAAGGCTTAATTGCCAAAAGCAACCAAGCAAGGAAGCTGGTAGAGAGGATGCATGTTCTCAGAGCAGAGCCCAGGTTTCCAATGAGTGTGAACCCTAGGACCACGGGAGCCATGTACTGACCTCTGAGTGGGCAGCATCATTCACATCTGGGTAAGAAAAAGGAGTCTAGTTGTTTACACTTTGTTTGCTCAGTCATTCACCAAAGAAATATTGTGTGCCTACTGCATTGTGCCAGGTACTATGCCAGTTACTCTGAAAGGAAAGGAAAAGAGAAAGGAACAGGCTTTTACTGAGCACATGTCGGGTTCCAAAAAAGCAGCTGTTGCATGCATTTTCTTATTTTGTCCTCAAAGCCCCTTTATGAAGTATATGGTATTCTTACAAATAAGGTTGAGGCTCAGAGAGCTTAAGCACATGCCCAGGATTGCACAGGCAGGAGAAGAAGGAGTGGGGACAGAGCCCTGGACTCACTACCCCAGAGACTGCCTTTTCCCACAGCAAGCTCCTACTCCCTCAGCACTCTCAGTCACATGTTAGTAGCAGTGATAATTATCAGGTGTCTACTGAAATAGCCTTCATTGGAGTAGAACACACATACAAACAAGAACATATATCACTAGGTGCAGCTCAATGAGTTTGCACAAAATAAGCTCACTCGTGTCACCCATGTCACTATCTCCTGTAATGATCCAGAAATAGATCATTGAAGCACCCCCGAAAGCAACTCCTTCCAGTTACTGCCTCCACCCTTCAGGGGAACCACTCTCCCAACTTGCAACAGCTCAGATTACTTTTGAACCTGATCTCAGTGGGCTCGTATGGGGTGTCCTCCTCTGCATCTGGCTTCTTTCACTCAGCACAACTCTCGCGGGTTTCACCCTATGGCTGTGAGTGGCTGCAGCTCCTTCACTCTTGTGACCATGTGGCATTCTGTCGTGAGAATCAACCTCAGGCTGTTTATCTGTCTACTGCTGATGGACACTTTCCCGTTTTGTGCTATTCCAAGTGGTGCTCCATGAGCACCTGTCATCCAGTAGACATGTGGTTATACTCCTGCGGGGTGTACACTGGCAAGCCATGTGCTAGGCATCTTGTGGGCAATCTCCCTGGCCCTAGGAGCTGGTACACTTACTAGCTTAATTTTACAGATGAGCAAGTTAAGGCTTGAAGAAAGTCCGTGATGTTCCCAAGGTCTCCCTGCTAGAAAGTAGCGAACCACGTATAAACCAGGTCTTTGACTTCAGAGGCTGAACCCTTGACCATGACATTGTTTCATGACATACTATGCCTCTGCTTCTTCACCTATGTGCTTACAGAACCCCAGACACACAAAGAAGACTGACATTCAGAGAGGTGACTGAGAGCACAGACACTGGAGCTGGCCCCTTAGGTCTAAATCCCAGCTTCTCTACTCACCAGCTGTGTAACTTAGGGCAAGCTGCATCAGTTCTCTATGCCTCAGTTTCCTCATCTGTAAATTAGGGAATGTTGTGAGGATTAATGAAGTTGATGTATTTAAAATACCTACAGCATGTCCAGCGGAGACAAACACACAATAAATATTACCTGTTATTAGTACTGTGGGGTGAGCAACATTCTGTGGTTATGAACAAAGCCAAAGAGCCCTAAAAGTAAGTTTAACACTTGCACCAGATCATTATAGTTGGGAGAAGGGGTGCTCTGTGATTAACGAGTCCAAAGTCCCTCACACTTTCCAGAGGGAAGCTGAGGCAAAGGAGGGAAAAGTCCTACTCTGGGCCACCTACCCAGCTAATGGTAGGGTTGAAACTCATGGCCCCTGACTGGGTTCTTTCATGACAGCCGACAGCGCTGGAAGTTGAGGCAGAGGTTCAGATTTGTTTCTTTTGACCCCATTAAAAAACTTTTAAACCAACAGCAGAATTTTTCAGCTCTCATTTCTCCCTCCAGTCACTGATCTCGGCCTTTCCTTAAAATTTCTTTGTCAAGGGAAGCCTACAGGTAAGATGACCCAATCCAGTTTTCCCCAGGATTCCCAGTGGGCCACCTGTGCCGAGACGAGTGAACAGAAAACTCAGTGACTTCCAGAAATATGAAAATGGACATATGAGTGTCTGCCATTTGCATGGCATCTGCAGCTCACAGGTAGTTCATGGTGCTGTCTCAGTTGATGCTCATCAAATCCGAGAGAATGTTCCTATATGTCAATGCACACCACACACATACATGTACACACACACACACACACACAAAGTGCCTATTTTGTTTACCTATACACACATCTATTTCATTCACCACTCCCCAGTTCAAGTTACACATAATGAATGATCAGTAAATATTTGCCAAATGACTGAAAAATTGATGTTTTATGTGTTCAGATCTGTGTCGTGATCCATTGGAAGTGCGATGGAATTGAAACAAATGGATCTGGCTTTGTGTCTCAAGTCCACTGATTTTTTTTTTCTTTTGAGTTGTGGTCTCACTCTGTCGCCCAGGCTGGACTGCAGTAGTGTGATCACATCTTACTGCAGCCTTGACCTCCCAGGCTCAGGTGATTCTTCCACTTCAGCCTCCCTAGTGGCTGGAACTACAAGCATGTGCCACCATGCCTGGCTAATTTCTTGATTTTTTTTTTTTTTGTAAAGACGAGGTCTCCCTATGTTACCTAGGCTAGTCTCGAACTAGAATTGCTCAAGCAATTCTCCCGACTTGACCTCTCAAAGTACAGGAATTATAGGCATGAGCCACCGTGCAGGGCCTTCAAGTCTACTGATTTTAAAGGAGTTCAGCCAGATATGAAAGAATAGAACCAGTGGGTCATATAAATCCATGGAAGAAGAAGGAGATCAGACCATAGTCACTGGGGATCTTCACCTCTAACTAAAGGGGCAGCCTCGACTCAGTTCCAATATTTGCTGCCAAAGAACAAATCCGAATTTGGGGGGTTTGAGGAGAGTCAAGTTTTTTTATTGTTGGAATCTAATAAACAAAAAACTAACCAGACCAAAAATGCTGTGTGCCAAATAAAAGAGGACTGAGGCTTCTGTGGGGCTCTCAGGCCCCTGAGTTTGCAACCTCTGATTTACAAGCTATGGAGGTTTGGGCACATCCCAGAGTTTCCCCAGCCTCAGTTTCCTAAGCTGTAAGATGAGGAGACAATTCCATGCCCTGCCTTTACTGTACAGGGCTGCTAGGCACAAATGTGGGAGCACACGAAAGACACTCTTCCTCTGTGCACCCAGAGCAGTAGCTTGGCATTCCACAGGAGGTGACACAACATATGGATGCACACACATTTTCTCCATATGTGTAAAAGTTGTCATGCTTCTCTCATCAGCTTGTAACAGAAATACTTTCCTTCCCTCCCTTTCTGCATCTCCATAGAAATGTTGAGCTGATAATTTAGGTAGAAAATTTTATCAATGGCTTTCAAGGATTCATTTTGCTGAAGTTAAAATTCCTTTGAATTTAGGATTGCCTGAGTCTATGGGTTCAAGACCAGCCCTGGCAACTTTGTGAGACCTCATCTCTACAATAAATAAAAAAAATTAGCCAGGCATGGTGGCGCACACCTGCAGTTCCAGCTACTTGGAAGGCTGAGGAGGAAGGATCATTTGAGACCAGCAGGTCAAGGTTGTGGTAGCTGTAAACGTGCTACTGCACTCCAGG
>CAUYQG010150694.1:0-15166 GCA_963574415.1 Tarsius wallacei | reverse complement strand
CTGCACCTTTGGGGGCGGGATTACACCTCAGGTTTGGAGGCTGAGGTGAGTGAATTGCCTGAGCCCGTGGGTTAGAGACCCGCCTGGGCAACTTGGCGAGACCTCATCTCTACAATAAATCAAAAATTAGCCGGGCATGGTCGCGCGCACCTGTAGTTCCAGCTACTTGGAAGGCTGAGGTGGAAGGATCGCCGGAGCCCACTGGGAGCGGCCACTGCACTCCAGTCGGGGCGACAGTGTGAGACTCAAAAAAAAAAAAAAAAAAAAAAAAAAAAAAATTATATTCTCTCTATTTTCTTGGATGTGTTGTTTCCAGTTTTCAAATCTTAAATTTTCATTTCATGAGATACTATGTTTTAATAAAATGTGTAAACTATGTTTGATATGCAAACTTGAGTAAATAGTTTTCTATTCTTTATTTAATGTTTTTATCGGTTATTTCATCCCAGGGTCTTTGAAGTTCATATATCTACAAACGGCCTTGTATTAACAGCTTCAAGGCAGAGACTTGCTCTATTTCTAATCGTATGTCTACATTTGATTTTTTTCTGAATATAGGCAACCATAAATTTTCTGCAGTCCCAAGTGAATGAGTTTAAACATTTTCTTTCTTTTTTATGATTAAGAAGCATAGCCCCACTCTCTGCCTCAAACAGGGATCTCAGAGTTATTTTTCTAAAATTGATGGCATATATTTGACCCCAGAACTCACTAAGGCATAAAACCATTAACTCTTGAAACCTGTATTTTATACTGGTCTTTAAAGGACATTGTGTCTTCAGTACAAACTTAGAGGTTTAGAATTCTTTTTTATGTCTGTTTATGGAAGTGTTCATCATTTTACACATGGACAAATGTCTTCATATGAGAAGTTTGAAGCAAGTTGTAAAGTTTCAAAATGTGTTAATGCTACCATTTCATTTCACATTTTCAAGAATATTTAGTAGATTATTTACTAGTCAGTATAAAAATATAGAGATTCTCCTCTTAAAAGTTGGTCTAGTAAACAGCTATTTATCCCAGAAAGAACCAAAACAGTTTGTCTTCTTACACATAAAGTCATGTAAATATGGCCCTATGTCTGATTATTTATCTATCTCAGCAAAGTTTCAAAATGATCATAGTATATTTCCTATTAGTCTAAAAATGGGATTGTTCAATTATTACTCCTAGGAAGACAATGAGTTTATGAAGGCAGATAAAACACTCTACTTCCTAAGTAGACACTATAGAGTTGAGCAAATTTGCTTCTTCTCTAGGTCACTTGTCCAGATGGATCACCACATGCTTCCTAAATATTATTTTTCTATGATTAATGAGTCACTTGGCACAACCAAACACAGCTTAGTCATAGTTTCAGAAATGAAACTCCTAAGAGACCGTCCTTACATTTGAGCATTAAAAAGGTCAGAGCTCAGAATTCTGACCCCATTTTAATTTTCATGACAATTTCATAAATTTGATAACATTGCTAAGTTTTTAAAAGTTTTAATTTGTCTTAAGATTCTGAATTATAACTCATAAAATAGTTTCTTAAATTTTGATAGTATGGTCTTTAAGAATTACATATACAGCTATTAGATATGTCATCATGTAAATATATTTTCTCATATAACTTTTGCTCTTAAACTAAATTTTATACAAACATAAAAACTTTGAAATCATCCCTACTAAAATTACATTGTGGCAAACCAATGGCAGTATCTGCCAACATAATTAGAAATGTCAAATTTAATTTTAGCAAGCTCAAACCATTGATTTAACTAACTGTGCAATTTCCTTAACAATATAGAAAAATAAAATAAAATCATGTAGATATCGGTAAAATATTTAAGAAATAAACAGAGCTTTAATAAAACATTACTTTATTGCTTCAGAAATATACTCTAGGATAACTTTATTCTAAATCATGATAGTAAAAACTGTAGAAACTCATAAGCAACAAACAGTAATATTGAACCAAAACCCATGGTATATATATATCAGAATCGTTGGCTACAATACGAACACCCAAGTTCTTTAGTTTGTATTTTAGCCTGACAAAACTACTGTACCTAATCACATACTCCTGAATCACTATCATGAAAATTCACAATGGTCATAAAGCAAACCAGATTTCCCAGGCTTATATAAAAGCAGTCATTTTGACAACTTTCACGTTTATTCTTACACCAATGTTTCCCAAAATATGTTTTGTAAAAAATTGATTATGTACCATGCTGATAGGCATTACAGAAGTTCTATATTATCTACATAAAATTTGTAGCAGGAGAAGTACAATTTAAGTCCACTTAGAAAAGGAAATTGAATTGCACAATAAGTAATTTTAATATTTTGGTTTGCATTTATCTTATAAAATAGAATGAAAAATAATGGAAACCAGTAAAGAGCATTATCTATTAAACAAAGTTTAAGTTAGAATTACAATGTGTGAATTTTAGAAAACATGACATTTTACTTTTTGTATAGTTTTTCTATCAACACCATCAAATATGATCATATGACATTTTGAACTCCACAATAGACTTTTATAAAAAATTATGATGATTATTTTGCACAATTATCTGAAAACAAATTCAACATTTAATGGTCTTCATCTTTTGATACTCAAATTGGTCATTGCATCATTCATCACATTTTTATTTTATTTGCAATGATTGTACTATATTTGCATTGTTTAACTATACAGTGTAATTGACTGTAGATGGTGCCATTATTGTGCTAGATATTTACCTGTTGTCTCTCAACCTCTAACTGCTGTGCTGGGAGTCTTAAACTTTATTTCCCATGCTCCCGTGCTAGGGAGTGTCTTCTGGGCATTACATGTAGGAAGTAGTGCAGGAATTTGCAAGGCAGGATTCAGAGAGAAACTTCTGTCTGATGTCTCTGCGATAATGGAATGCCAATGGTTGCTTTGTGGCAGCAGGAATAAAATAGTTATGAAACCTGAGCAAAGGCAGCACACTTGTCCACACTTCTAGCTGTGGTCATTGCTGCACTTTCTTGGATAGATCAAAACCTAGTTGTAATAATGTCTCCCAATACAGCAGCAGTTGTAAGGCTATGGGTCCCAAAATAGGTGTCGTAGTGGTTGCTCAATATTACCTTTTACTTATTTATTTATTTATTATTTATTTATTGTTCTTCTAGTGACCTTTCTTCATGCCTTTATTCTTGTAGTACCTTCAACAACTTTGTTAACATTTTTCTGGGTTAAACAGAAACTGATTTCTGTTTTCTGGACTGTGTCTCCACTGAAATGAGGACCAAATAGTTGATTGTGATGGGCAGGCATAAATTATCATGTTAAGCATGATAAATGTTGGAGTAGACACTATTCTTTAAGAGACTCGTTTATTAGAGAATATTTTAGTATAAGGATTACCTTTGTAATCTCTAACAAGCAGACACTTTGGAAGGTAATATGGTGAATTTTTAGATAGCAGGATTGCCCTTGAATCTGAGTAAAAGTTACTACAGTTACATCTCCACACTGAGCTCTGATCCCCAGTACTTCAGAATGTGACTGTATTTGGAAGTTGGGTCTTTAAAGAGCTAATTAAGGTCAGATGAGGTTATATGGGTAAACCCTAATCCAATCTGACCAGTAACCTGATAAGAATCAGAGACAGAGAAGACAGTTGAGAAAGACTTCAAGGAGGCTCAAGCACAAAGAAAAGACTATGTGAGGACACAGCAATAAGATGGTCATCTGCAAGCCAATAACAAAGGTCGAGAGAAACCCAGTATGCCAACATCTTCATCTTGGACTATCAGACACCAGAACTTTGTGACAATAAATTTGTTATTTTGGCCACTTAGTCTGTAGTATTCTATTATGGCAGCCCTAGCTTACTAAAACAACAGGGAAAGTAAGGTAAACAGTTTATTTTTATTTTACTTTGCAAATAAATGTTCATTGTGGTTTTTGTCAATGAGATATTGCCATATTTATTTTCCAAATGCTCACTGCTCACTTGACACTCTCTCTTTCTCTCTCTCTCTCTCTCTCTCTCTCTCTCTCTCTCTGTGTGTGTGTGTGTGTGTGTGTGTGTGTGTGTGTGTGTGTCTTTTATTTCCAGAGCATCTCACAGACCTGGTGTTAGTAGATACTCTTCTCAAATGTTGCCAATCTTAGTTCAGACTGCCTTAACAAATATTCCATAAACTGAGTGGCATAAACAACCGAAATTTATTTCTTACAGGAGGTTAGGAAGTCCAAGATCAGAGATCCAGCATGGTTGGGTTATGCTGAGTGCCTTCTTCCTGGTTTGCAGATGGCCATCTTCTTGAGAAGCCCTAACCTCACCTAATGAGGAGCTGAGAGAGAGAAAGTAAGCAAGCTCTTTCATGTCTCTAATTACAAGGGCGTTAACCCCATCATGACACCACTCTCAGGACCTATTACCTCCCCTAAAGGGGGTTAGAGTTTCAACATATGAATTTTGGGGTGACACAGCATGCAGTCCATAACACTGCCTTACATTTTTTGCTTATTGCCTCATTTTCTCCTTCTATCCCATGTTCTTCAATTTCCTTATAAGACATTGAAGATCACGACTCTAGAGTCCAAGAAGCACTAGCCTTTTCTTTTATCTTTTCAATACTATAGCTACAGATATCCTATTGAAAAGTCCTGATACATTCTTCCCAGACAACTTGTATATCAGTCCCTCCTCAAAAGTGAATTTTCCTCAGGGAGCATGAGTTATGGCACCCTTAGCTCTCCACTCAGTTGGCATTAACAAAATCAGGAATTAATGTGATACCTCAGAGTGAAACAAAGGCCATATTGAAAATAACTTTAATATTTTAATCCCCAAAACTCACTATCTAAGTGAGTTAAAGATGTAAAAATCCTCACAGATTTGTAAGATTTATGTATTTTCTCTGTTTCCTAGAAAGAATAATACATTTCTTTTCTATTATTATGCTACAAATTAACCCTAACTGTTTATGGTTTAATAAACACATGTTTATTATTGATAGCCACATAAGCCAGGAATTTGGAAGTAGTTTGTTTGCTGAATGGGGCCTCAGAGTTTCTAATGAGGTTACAGTACAGATGTAGGTCAAAGCTGCAGTCTTCTGAAGGCTTGAGGAGGTCTAGAGGATCTGCTTCCTAACTCACATGGTTGTTAGAGGTTGCCTTCCTCCTTCACTGGTTGTACTCTACAAAACTTAGTCCCTCACAATGTGGACTTTTGACAACATGACATCTACCTTTTTCAAAAACTTCTGATGCAACAGAGAAGAAAAGCTACAATGTATTTAACGACCTTCCCTTAGGAGTGACATAACATCGCTTCTGGCATACTCTTTATGTCTTAGAGACCAGTACAAGGATATGGATACTAGGGGGCCAGAGTTATTGAACCATCTTGGAGGCTTGCTAAAACAGATAGAGGATTTTAAAATAAATAGTTGAATGAAAGTCTGATACCAGTTACTAATGTCATCACTAGATTTTGTGTGTGTGTGTGTGTGTGTTTGTTGGAGTCTCACTCCGTCGTCCAGACTGGTGTGCAGTGGCACACTCCTGGCCACCGCAGCATCGACTTGCTGGGCTCCAGCGATCCTTCCACCTCAGCCTTCCAAGTAGCTGGAACTACAGGCACGTGCTACCATGCCCAGATAATTTTTTTTTATTTATTGTAGAGATGAGGTCTCGCCAAGTTGCCTGGGTGGGTCTGAAACCCGTGGGCTCAGGCAATCCACTCACCTCGGCCTCCCAAATCACTGGGATTACAGTCTGAGCCACTGAGCCCAGCAGATATTTTTCTTTAAGTATCTTGCTAATATAATCGATTTTTCAGAATTTTTAACTCTGTAAATTTTTTATATTTTTGACATTTATGAGTTTCAATTAATTTTATACTAACCCAAATGCAATGAATATCAAAAAATGTTTTGTTCATACATGCAAAAAAAAAAAAGAATAACTGAGAAGTAGGTGTGAGATGAGTATGTGTCTTGTGACTCTTAAGGTTCACACATTTATGTTATGTCAAACTTTTTATCAAATTAAAAAAAAATTTGTTTGGCCAGGAGTGCTGGTATGAACCTGTAGTTCCAAGTATCTGGGTGGAGGCTGAGGCAGGGGAATCAGCTGAAACCATCAGGAGTTCTGATGGATAGTGTGCAATGATCATGACTATAAATAGCCACTGCACTTCAGCCTGGGAAACACAGCGAGAACCCCGGTCTAACTTTTTTAAAAAATTAGTTTATAAAAGACTAGAAAATGAATGGAAAATTCATTGAGGTAGATAATGCATATTAAACTAATTGTGACAATCTAAATAATGAAATGCTTACAACAAAATAAAATATTTTCTCTATGAGAATATTCCCTATGATTTGTAATAATCAGGTATCTACAACGTGTCAACCTCAATTATTACACAACTCGATAGCATTTTTTCCCAATCGCTTCATCATACATGTAATTGCTTGCACTTAATTGCAAGCCATTCTTAATTTCTGCTTTCTTCTCATTCTCCACATCCAATTAATCAGAAAATTCTGTTGATTCAACCTCCAAATTGTATGACATTATTCACTTTTGTCAACCTCTGCCCTGTCAATCTAACTCCATACCATCAGTTCTCTTTCCCTGGCCTATACAACAGCCTCTTGTCTCCTTGTTTACCAGTTTTCTTCTATCCAATTCAGACTTCACTTGGGTACCAGAGTCATCATTTTAAATAAGTATACCTAGTTGAAAATTGTCAGGGGCTCCCCATTGCATTTAGATTAACATCTAAACTCATTAATATGGCCTTCAAGACCCTATGTTATATTTTTCTTCTGGCTTCATTTCTCTTAAAGTTCCAAGTTCACTAATTTGCTCTCAATTCTTCAAAAGAAACACTTTTTTATGCATTAACCTCTTCACACATTCTCTTTGAAAATGTTTGTTTACCTACTCTTCTTTTTCTTTCCTTTTTTTTATTAATAGGATTTATTGAGAGGACAGAAAAGTTCCCAGAGCAGGAGGGGACCCAAGGGGGTTGCTCAGAGTGCCTACTCTTTCTATGACTGACTTTTCTCATACTTCAAGTTTCAACTTAAATACTATATCTCCAGAGAAGATTTCATTTTTCTGAATAGCTCTCTCTTGCTAGAAAAAAAGATAAGTTCTATTTCGAGCAACATATTTTTTAACCAATAATCTTTAAAAATTTTACTCTCTATTATAGCAACTCCCAATCCATTGCTTTCTTTCATTATCTCCATTTTTGCAGTGTCATTGAGAATATAGAAACACTTGCACCCCCTCTCAACCTCATTGCCTACCACATAGCCTTGTATGTTTTTGGATGAATATGTGAATAAATATGCAGCCAGTGATGTATTAACAAGTATTAACCAAATTGAACAATTGGAATAGTTTGTCTTCAGGAGCTCTATTCAGAATCTGGACATTTGACCTGTTGGGCTGACCCGTTCATTGTCTTCCTTCCTGCAGCCATGGATAACTTTTTGTAAGCCAAGAACTTTTCATATCTTTCTCAAATTCTTCCCAATGGACACCATCATATGAGACTCAGTGTTGCAACACAGAAAGTAGCTTTTGATAGCTTGAAATGATTTCAAATAATCAAAATATTTTACTGTAAGTCAAATATTTTATTAGTCAAAAAACCTAAATGCTAATGTGACTCAGAGTCAGAAACAAAATATAACCCTGACTTACAAAAAATTGAGATAAAACTATTTCCCTGTGGTCTGGAGGTCCGTCAGTCCCCTTAAAAGGTTTTTATCCACTGGCACTAGTGTGACATTTGAGCCACTAAAAACATTTTCGGATAATAGGGAATCCAACAAATGGAAAATAATGAAAGGTATGACCACCGTCCACCATTTATAATCCCTTTAAAAAGTATTTAAGGTCTTGAATGCCTCATAGCAGGCCAAAAATCACACGTGCTTTCAACATCTCAGAAGCAGCAGACACAGCAGGGTGGAAAATGTGTGCTTTATTGGTGATCTTAGCCATATTATTGGATGACCCTTCTAAGACAAATGTTGCCATATTTAAACAAAGTGCCTATAGCACAATTAATACATAAGAAATGACACAGGCCAACAAATTTAAGAGAGTGAACTCCCAAATAAGAAAACACTTTGATCACTAAAGTTTTTTAGACAACTTTGAAAATTTTAAATATCATAAACATCACAAAAATAATTTATATAAAAATACAAACAATATTCACTTTGTCTAGTCCCACAACTCAAAATGACAAAAATGTTATATTCATATTTATTATTTGTTTCTTACCATTCTAGTTAGATATATGGTTTTGAATTTTTTAAAATAATAACATCAAGTAAATGAGTTTTATATCTCTCATACCTCACAAATCATTTTACTCCTAATAATATTTCAGTAAATCCTTCCAAACTGTTTCCTTTTTTATTGGATATGGAGAGTGTAGCAATTATACTTTCTCTTAGTTTATTCATTTAAAAAGATGGCTTGATTCTCAGTGGATCAATACCTAATATTAACTGTATGTCCATTATGTGCCTTGCGCTTTGTTAAACTCTGGGTGAAATTCAGTCAGGTTTATGTCTCTTTCTCTGCCTTCCAGAAATTAATCAGGCAAGAATAAATCTGAGTACCTCAAAGCCTCTTACATTTTGCCTTCTTGGCTTATGAAAAATCACTGGTTTCTCTTGAAAGTAATGCTGCCTTCTGAGTTTGCTTCAAACTTGGAGGCAGAGACTCGCTGGTGTTTCTAAAAGGCCTTCTTCAGAACAGGAAGGGCATGTTGTTGGTGCTTCGAAAAGACACCTACGCATGCAACAGGTATTGTCTTACACATCTCATTCTTCCAGTTGCACATGACTGAGGACTTCCACTATGCATCCCCCCCTCCTTTTTTTAAACCACAAGGGAAGTTCAACTAAATAGGTAAAAGGTTATAGCTAAGAGGTGTTATACATGCAACTAAACTGAATATTTGAATCAATCTGACTCTAATGTTGATTGAAATTATGATTTATAAGCATTAAGTTAACTAGTTCAACCTCTGTGGAAAACAGTTGAGAGATTTCTCAAAGAATTAAAAGTAGAGCTACCATTCAACTCAGCAATCATACTACTAGGATCTACCCAAAAGAAAAGAAATCATTATATAAAAAGATATAGATTCCTCACTTGAGCAATTTGTATCCAGAGAAACAATATCTAATCATGGTACCTTTTCAACACTATTTCAACCATATTAGTTCTAAGGTTTTGTTAGTTGTTGTTGTTTTTTTTTCAGGTTAATTAAACATCTAAACATCAAAAGAAGATACTGTCTCCATCAATGTTTGAACATATCAAGAAGACTTGATTCATTTAAAAAAAAAGCTATTCAGACTTAGCTGTAACTTCTCATAGAGGCGCATTAAAGATAATCACAAAAGTATTTCTTTACAACTGAAATACTGGGAGCATAATCAAATACACCCTAAAGATGCAATCAGCCAGGAAACATCTTGCACAGCAAATCTCTGTGAGATTGTATGACACTGCTATGGGTTCTCTTGATTTCTCTGATGCCTAGAAACATAAGGTAGACTGTGTGTGAGGTGTTCTCTGACTTACATGGGAATGGCAACAAATTTCTTGGCTCAACAATTTGTTCATCATTGTTTTTCTGTTACTATCTTTAGGTAAGGAACCTCAAAACTATTTGCTATTAACTTACCTGAATGAATATTATTTTGAAATAATTATTTTAGTAGGACAAATGATATAAAATTAGCTATTTAAAACTGGCTATTGAGGCAAAAGAAATGTTTTTTTTTCTATTTTAAGGGAAAATGTGCATTTTGGGGCATAGATCAAAACATTTGTGTGTGTGTGTGTGTGTGTGTGTGTGTGTGTGTGTGTGTGCTTTTCCAAATGAATACAGTAGACAGAACTATAAAACTGTTCCCTAAAGTTTTCCAGTCTAACATGAAGAACCGTTAATACAATATTTTATGACTTCTGAGTATGTTACATTCCATGGAAAAAAGGGACTTTGCAAATGTAATTAAGATTACTAAACACTTTACTCTAAAATAAGAATATTATTAGGATGATCAGGTGCATGAGTCCTTTAAAAGCATTAACCTTTCTCTGACTAGTAGAAAAAAGGGAAATAAAAAAAATTGGAAACCAGAGATCCACATGATGGTGTTGGAACGTTGATGGAAGGAACCATGCACAAAGTAGTCACTAAGAGCCCAGAGAAGCCCCTGGCAGACAGTAAGTAAGAAAAGAGGGACTTCACTCCTCCAAGTCATACAATTGAATTCTGCCAATAACTTAAAGAAGTCTGAAATGGTATTCTTTCCCAGAACCTCCGGAGAAGATACCATCCGGCCAACACCATGATTTTAATACTGTAAGACCAGGAGTAGAACTTGCAATAAAGTCTGCCCTGACTTCTGCTGTGTTGGACTTTGAGATAATAAATGTGTGTTGTCTTAAGCTGCTAACATTGTAGTAATTGCCATCCAGCAATATATAACTAATATTAAAGTATTCTGTTATCTAAGATATACTAAGATATTTCTTAAAAGTTATTAATAGATATAAAGTAATTATCTAAGATACCCAAATTTCTATAAATTTTCTTTGGAATGAATTTTAGGAAGATTTTCTCTATACTGTCAAATTAGACTATATATTATATAGACTATCTAAGATATTTTAGTTTATAGGCCTTCAATAATTATGTTAAGGTATGTTAATCAACTGTAAAGCAAGCAAGAATCTAATATGAGCAGCAGCTATAAAATATCAGGCTTTAATTTTCAATGAAAATTGAAAATGAAACCCTTTCATTTTGAAAGTTTGGTTTATTTTTGTCATTCATGGCCTCTACCTTATTTCTAAGGTAAAAGAAGCTATATAAGATGGTTCTTATAAAAGTAATCTTTAATTGTTTTTTATTTTAAAATTCTAATATAAAACACAATTTTATATAAACAAAAACCTTACAGTGTATTGTATATATTTACTCTAATTTTTCTTGAATAAATCAATTTCAGAGCGATCCACATCAGGCAGAACTGTTTATTATGTATTAACTCAATTCTTACATTATTGTTGTGCTCCCATTAAACTCTTTTGAAAATCAGTTTGAATTATAAATTAAATGTTGTGAAAAGAATTTAACTTTGAAAGAAATTATTGATTTCATTTACAGGAGTGTTCATCTATTTCCTAGCCCTCATTTTGTTCTTCAAAATTTTCTCATCCTTTGTTTCTCAGATTCAAGTCTCTTTAATATTTAAAGAATTAATAAAATAATGAGAAATTAAGAATTAATGAAATTAATGAGATACATATCATCTGTTTAATCATTATTATATATTTCTGGTTCCATAAGAGGCCATTTGAGACTTTTATCCCATGGGATTAGTATTGCTTAAAAGGGTTTAAATTGTCAAATCAAATAATTAGTTAATTGAATCTTACAATTAGTATACAAATGGTTATTGCCTTGTCTGTATTCTCTTTCAAACTAGGTTAAGATTTATGAGTAAGTTTGGGAAGTGCCTACCTCCATAGCATATTTGGAAGAATGTTTTATAACCCCTAAATATTTCCACTCCCTTTACAATCTCAATGCAACCTCTTTTTCTAGCAGAGTTTTATTTTGGGGAACTACAAAATGTCACTTATTTGTTCATCCATGCATCTATCTATTTATTCATTCTTGAAATAAATATTTATTGAGCATTTGTACATATTGCTTAACTAGTGAACAAGAAATGTTTCCTGCATTTTTATTTCATTTAAAGACAATGAAATAGATTGATTACAGTAACATGTAAGTGTGCAAGCATCTTAGAAGTTATGAAAAGTTATGAAAAGAAGGTAATATGACAACATGAATACTGTCTTAATATATGGCAGGCTTTCATAAGATGTGAAAAACAATGTGTAAATTTTATAAATGAAGTGAAGTTTGATTGCATTTATTTGTTTGATCTTTTCTGGGGAGTAGCAGAGCAAACTACTTTTACTACTGTCAAAGTATGTATACTTTTACATACACATAGAGAAAATAAGGGTGCTTAGAGGAATGGTGCTTGGTGCCTTTTGAAGGTATACTAAGCCTTTTGGTCCATGTGACTGAATTATGAGTCTGGATTTGAGACTAGAAAAAAAGAGATGAGCCGTATTTAAAGGACTTTGCCATGGTAAGTTTAGAGTGCAGATTTTACCCATATAATTTAACAATTTATGTTTATATTTTACCTCCTTAGATTCTTATGACTGTATTGAAAATTTTCAACATAAAATTTCTCGTGATACAGAAAATCTTTAAAAGTTACAATAAATATGTCCTTAAGCAGAAAAAAAATAATGTTGATGTTTTTTGTAAATCTTTGCTTATATTTACATTAACTGATTTATTAGATTTGTTTGTATTGAAATAAACTTTTCATAGGTAGACTTTATAAAATCTGGGCAACATATTTTTTAAAAATATTTGAAGGCACTGAAAAGCAAATGGTTAGGCAGAACTGAAGATGAGCCAAATCTTAGAAGAGAATAATTGAATCAAGTGAAATTTTCAATTATGCTATTCTTTGCCTGAGTGGGTCCTTACTCTTCACACCTCAGAATAGCTGGGACTTAAGGGGAAAAAAACCACAGTATTATTGATTTAGTGATAATGGATAGATGTTAGTGTTGCCCAGATAGCTGGCATGTAAGCAAAAATATACCAGAAAAGACAGAAATGGTGACCCCAAATATCCATCCCAATAATTTGCTGACTTACAAATTAAGTATTCTAGGCCAGGCACAGTTTGGGAGACCAAGGGAGAATTTCTTACACCGGGGAGTTTCAAATCAGCCTGAACAACATAGTGAGAACTCACTCTAAAAATAAAAAATAAAAATAAAAACAAATTGTGCAGGCATAGTATTGCATACTTTTAGTTTCAGTGTTTGGGAGACAGAGGTGGAATTATTACCTGAGTCCAGGCAATTGAGGCTGTGGTAAGCTGTGATTGTGCCACAGCACTCCACCTTGGATAACAGATGAGATTCCCCAACTCAAAATAATAAAATAAATTAGACATTCTATACAAAACTTTTCACTCAAGGCCTGTTGTTAACTGTAGCTGAATGACTGAAATAATTTAGCAATGATTTCAGCTGCTGCTCACCTCATGTTAACAGAGTTCAGAATATGAACCCATTGACATTAACAACCTCTTACAACAAAATATTAGCACTTTTCAGAGGCAAATAACAAAATCTATTCTCTAAGATATACCTTCCAGTATGTCCATTGCACAATAACCACTATCAGTTGTAGAAAAAAAAGTACAAAATGGGACCTATAACATAGAAAATATGCTGCTAATAGAAACAAACGTGTATTGATTATCAAGGAAATAGGAACTTTATATTGGGTTAGGAAACATGAACAATAATTCAGCTAACAGGAATATGTTTGAGAACTCACCTCATTAATTTAATGTTTCCACATGATATGTATCACATGCACATATAAACCAAATAGTGTTGTTTGGTACAAGTGTACTTTTAATTATATACATTGTATTATGTAAATGATTTTGAGCATTTCTTCAGGTGCATGTTAGCCTTGAGGATTTTTCACTAAATTAACTATTAAATAACTGCCAATTTTCCTGACAGTTTATTTTTTATAGCTGATTAGTAGAAGCAACTCAAATATTCTCAGTGTCTGTTTAAATTGAATTAGGTATGTCTCTTGTTGCTTTCTTACTTCTTCAATAAACAGGATATTCTTAGTATTTTTAATTGGAGTCATTCACTAAATTTTATCTTATATCCCGCTTATGGCTGGCCACATGGATTGATTATTTCTCCATCACAATGATAACACCAGTATCTTGGTATGTGACCTTTATGGCCCTGTGTGATAATTTATTAAGATAAACATATATCCAAAAGTAGAATTCTGTGCCATAGAATATGTAAATATTTAATCTGTGTGAGTCATGTTTTATAGCTCTACAGAATGGCTACACTAATCTATTCATCAGCAGCTCATAAGACGTCCCACATTCCCATATTTTCACCAATATTTGACATAATCCATATCTCAAATTTGTCTCTATGTAATACACATAAAGTAAAATCTTATTATAGACTTAATTGACAATGAATTTGAGCAGTCCTTCAGTGCACGTTTGTCTTCAGGATTTTTGTCTCCAAATTAACTGTTAATGAATTTTACCAATGTTCCTAGTAGTTTAACTTTTTCTAGTTGATATGTAGAAGCAACTCAAGTATTCTATGTTAGGTATTGCAAATTCCTTTCCCAGTTGATCATCTGCCAGATATATTTGTCCATATTATACTGTGTTGAATATCAAACATTAATTTTGATGTAATTAAACTTTTTGCTTTGATTTATGTTTTATTCCTGGAATTAAATTTTTGAATTTTTTCTGCATTCTAAGCCACAAAAATACTCTGAAGTTTCTTGTTTTAGTTTTATCTTTCATTTTGGTCTTTATTCCATCATAAATCCATTCTTGTGTCTGGTTCTCTCTTATTCAGAGCTAAGAAACAGTGAAGACAATCTATTTTGACCTAAGTTTAATTAGCAATTCATGTTGCTAGTCAAGAGGATATAGATTGTCTTCTGAGAACCGATGTTGTCCCCTTCCTTGTAGAGCTTTTAGAATGAGTGCTAATGAATTAAACAATTATCCACAAGTTTGTGTTCCAATGGATAAATAAGGTATATTAAAAATATTTCCATGTTGATAAAGTAGAATATTTACTTTTTTGATTATCTGCTTGTTTCAGACTGTAGACAGCATCTCATGATGAATTCTTTATGATAAGGCAGAGTCACACTAAAAAAAAGACAAAACAGCCGGGCTCAGTGGCTCAGCCTGTAATCCCACGCCTTGGGAGGCTGAGGTGAGTGGATTGTCTGAGCCCGCGGGTTCGAGACCCGCCTGGGCAACTTGGTGAGACCTCATCTCTACAATAAATCAAAAAAATCAGCCGGGTGTGGTAGCGCATGCCTGTAGTTCCAGCTACTTGGAAGGCTGAGGCGGAAGGATCGCCGGAGCCCAGCAGGTCCAGGCTGCGGTGGCCGGGAGCGGCCACTGCACTCCAGTCTGGGCGACAGAGTGAGACTCCAACTCAAAA
>CAUYQG010150693.1:0-27497 GCA_963574415.1 Tarsius wallacei | reverse complement strand
ATAGCGAGACCCCGTCTCTACAGAAGCCTCTACAGAAAATAAAAAAGCTTAGCCAGGCACAGTGGCTCATGCCTGTAGTCCTAGCTACTTGAGAGACCAAAGTAGGAGAATCGCTTAAGCCCGGGAGTTTGAGGCTGTGGTGCGCTGTGATTGTGCCACTGCAATCCAGCCTGGGCAACATAATAAGGCCCTATATTTGTGGGGGGGTGGGGAGGTAACAAAGCAAAGGGCTTGGGATGAATTAACTTGAGGTGGTGTCCTGCTGGGGGAGGGCTGGGAGTGAGGAGAGGGAGGAACAGGAAGGGCCCTGCCCCGGGGGAACTCACTGTCTGTAGCCCAGTGTATGTACCCAGGAATGTCTCCTGAGAAAGAATTATGGGGGCTGGGGGCGGGATCTATTTATCCAGGGATCTGGGAAGGTCTCTTGGATAGCAGAGGTCAGGCAGGCCTCCAACACGGAGGGGGGCATTTTAGGTGCTGAGGCCTGGAGGCAGGAGAGTGTTTGCTGGAAAGGTCAGGGTGGGGATGTGTGGCCTGGAGCATTAGGACCTAGCAGGCTGCTGGGCTGGGTAGTGGCAGGGCCTTGACACAGCGAGGACCCGAGGGCTGTTCTGAAGGTGCCAAGGAAGACAGCAAGAGGGATATAGTTGGAGTGGCCGCAGGGGCGGTCTCGGAACCAGAGCTGGGTGGCCTCCTGCCTTTCCCAGTTGGTAGCTGTGTGACCTCGGACACGTCCTTTGGCGCCTCAAGCCTTGCTTTCTCATGTGAAGTGGGATAGGATGCATGTGGGGTTGGGTGAGCTAATGCCCAGAGAGCATGAGCACGGTGGCTCGGGACCTGCCTTGCTGCTGGCCTGCTGTCTAACTGGGTCCTGGAGTGCTTGCTGGATGCCGTGAGCTCTGCTCTGAGCTCATCTGGTGGGCGACGAGGTGGGCGCTGTTAGTTCCCACATATCACAGATGCGTACACTGAGTCAGGCGCTTAGACTGAAGTCCAGGCCTGCTGGGCTTTATACCAGGCCCTTTTCACCACCCTGCCCCGCCTCTTGGGAGGTTTGGGGGTGAGGCACCTGCCCTGAGGGGTTGTGCCTTTCCAGGGCATCTGTGGTTTCCAGGGGATGATTCTTCAAGGGCTCTCCCAGTGAATAATAGTACAGGGTTGGGGGGAACTTCTTGGAGGAGGTGCTAGGCCTGGGTGGGGGCTGGGCTTCTCCTGACAAGAGCCAAGCATCTGGCATGGCAGGTGAGTAGCTGGAGGAGCAGCCACGGGCATCATTTATTCAGGTCTTTTGGTGCCTACTTGGCCTGAGTACTGTTCCCGTTTTGGCAGGGCCGGGCTGGGCTTCAGATTGACTTCCCTGTCCCGGTTGTCCTGGGCGTCCAGCTGCACATCCTGCACTGGGGTTCTGGGGAGAGTGGAGATGGCGACTGTTGACCTCATCATCATCAGAGGAGGTGTCGGCTGCAAGGGGCTTCTGGGGCCCAGCCTGTGCCCTCTGCAACCCCAAACTGGAGTCTTTGGTCAGCATGACCAGCACAGCTGGGTCAGTGATAACAGCAAGGAAGCCCGTGGCAGGCGCTGAGCTGGGCTGGACCCCTGCATGACCCCGGCAAACACATTGTTCCTTGGGCCTCAGCGGCCTCCTCTGTGGCACGTGCTGCTGTTCATCCCGACCCACACGCTTGGGAAGCAGATACGGTTCTTTTTGGGGGTGGACATATGCCAAATGTGGTAAAGCTCCACGTGGATGCCCGGGTGCTGTCTGCAGGGACATTGGCTGGTGTGGACTCATGAACTAAGACCACTGCCATGCCCTCTCGTGGGCACCAGGCGCCACGCTCTGCATCCTACAACTTGATTTCATCACCTCCTCATAGCACCTCCGAGTGGTCGATATCTGTACCACCCCATCGGACCTGTGGAAAAACTGAGGCCCAGAGAGGGAAACCGCTTGCCCTGTTCACAAAGTTAGTGTTGGAGCGGGCCTCAAAGCCTGGGGTCTGAGTTCAGACCCTATGCTGTCAGCTGTCAGTGTCCTCATGGGGAGACCTCACAGGCCGAACACACTGGATAAGTATCCTTGCAGGGGCAGGAGCAAGAGGGGAAACTGAGGCATGCCGGGCCAGAGAGCTGGGTGCGGAGCAGGGCCAGGGCTGCGCTCTGTGCTGAAGAAACCCTGCTCTGGCCATCCTTCTTGCAGTGAGGTGTCTGAGAGCTCTGGGGCAGCACTGCTACTTCCGAACTGTCTCAGGTCCAGGACTTCCCCAGCCCACGTGGGCCTGGGCCCCTGGGGTCTCTTCCTGTGCTTGTTTTCCTAGGGGTGGACAGATCCTTCGGTGTGCACATCCCGGGCTAGGCGGGGGTGAGGGGTGCTGTGGCGGGGGTGGGGCTGGGCAGGGCTCTGACACGGTGGTGGAGGCCCAGTCTTCGAGGGTAGGAGCTGTGGTGGAGGAGGGCTGGGCGGCAGGCTGGGGTCCAGAAGCTCTCCTGTTGCTTGCTGTGTGCCCCAGGCCTCAGTGTCTCCATCCCCAGCCTCAGGAGCGTGCTTCTAATGCCCAGGCTTGGTAGAGTTCCCTGGAAGGAGGCAGCGAGCAGGAACGTGTTTCCGCTGGGTGAACCCACCCAGAGGCCCGCCTCCAAGTGCCATGAGGGAAGAGAAGGCAGCTTGCAGGGGACCCCGGAGACTCTGGGGTCACGGGCTCTTCTTCTTTGCAGTCCTTCTCTTGCCTTCTTGGGGTTCTGGGGCCAGCAGGACCTGGTGTGAGTGCTGGTTTCGCCACCCACCAGCTGTACCACCTTGTCACCTGGAGCCTCTCTGAGGCCTCTGTCTGGCAGTGAGTGCTGGGGCCGCCTACCCTGCTGCACGCTGGGCGGCCTTTCCGAGGGCCCCAGGGCCAGCCCCTGCCAGCAGTGGACCAGATGTGTGTTTCACTGGTGTGGGAGTGTGTCTGTGTGGGTGTCCTCGCATGATGTGTGGGCTGCTATGTTTTGATCGAAGGGAGCCAAACTGATTTTCCTGGCCCATCTCTCCACCATCCGAACAGAAAGTTAAATAAACACAGCCAAGTATTATCACAGGACGCGAGGAAAATGAACTCGGTCCCCACGGGCGGCCCACATCTGGCAAGTGCTGGGCCCTGCAGGGCTGACGGATGAGGCGGATGTGGCTGGGATCAGAGGGGCTCGGTGTGCCCCTGCCCAGGAACATGCCTCCCGGGGCGTCCTCCCAGTACATGGCTACTCGGGACGGGGCCTTGTGCCAGCTGTGGGGCCCGTGGGGGCTGTAGGCATCCCGCCTTCAGCTGCCTTTCCCCCTGTTGCTAGCTCTTGCTGAGGCCTTGCCTTTTGGCTGGGCTCCCCAGAGCCTTCCCGAGGCCCCATCTCCCTGGCCCAGATTGGTACTTGTCCAGGAAGCACTGCTCGTGGCCAGGTCCCGGGACCTGGTGGGAAGGTGGTCAGGCGCACTTGGGAGGCACTGTTCTTATCGTGATTTCCCACCCATCTACTGAAGGCCACGGTGGGTGGATGAGCCACGTGCTGGGAGGGGTGCTTTGCCTCTTGCTGGCGTGTGTCGTCGACGTGTCCCCTTCCCGCTCTCCCCCACCCCCCTGGACCTCTGCCCAGCGCTGCCCTTGCCATGTGACACGCAGCCTCTTTGGACCTGAATGGGCTGGGTGTATTCCCGGAGGGCCACACGGACAGCTGACAGGCATTTTGTTGGGAGGAAGTGAAGAGGGTGCCCTTCCTCCCCGTCATTCTTCAGAGGCACCCAGTCCATCCCAGGCCTACATGCCCAAAATGGGACCTTCCCTTGGAGCCTGTGGTGATTCGGGTGGTTGGTAGGCAAATGGTTTTTTTTCTCTTCATACTTATATATGTATTCCTTTGTCTATTTGGAAAATGTTGCCTTCTATGTTTATTCTAATATCTATTAGAAAATTTTTGCTAGCACACCAAATGTGTGATTTCATGAGTAGTGCTGCCTAGAGAGAGGCTAGAAGAGAAGGAATTTAAGCAAAGAAGGCAGTTCATGGAAAAAAAGCATTCCGTTTTTCTTAGTGTGGGGGTTGTGTGCTCCTGGCAGAAGTCTGGGGATGCCATCATCTGGGAAGGTCCCTGCCAGCTCCAGGGCCAGGACAGCAGAGAGACCCACTGCTCAGAGGTGTGGGCCCAGGTAGACCCCTCCCTGCCTGGCTGCCACTGTGCACAGTGAAGGTTCACGGACCATCTCGGAACGCCAGGTGGGTTCGTCTGGGAAGGCCTGCCTTGGTAGAACCAGTTGCCAGGTAGAGATGCTTGGTCCCCAAAGGCCTTTCCCATGGGCATCCTACCCCCGGTAGATGGGCACTGGGGCCGAGTGTAGGGCATTCTGTGCCAGTGAAACGCCCCCCACTTCCAAGTCAGACTCGTTACAGGTACTGGTTCCTTAGGCCATAAAGTATGAGTGCCCCTGCCCTGGGACGGACACCTGTGCTCAATGGCAGAATGCTTGGGCTTGGGCTTTTAATATGGAGAAGAGGGTGGAGGGCGACATGCATGTAGGTGACACTGCGGTATCCTAACCTGGGCTTACTTGAGGCTGTGTGATTTTTAACACGAAAAAATGTATGGAGGAGAAGAGCAGTATGTTCAGAGAGAGGGGGAGGGAGACTGAGAGGCAGAGGGATAGGGAGAGAGGGGGAGAGAGGTGGAGAGAGGGAGGGAGAGAAAGCGGGAGAGCGGGTGGGAGTGGGTGGGAGAGGGAGGGAGAGGGTAGGAGAGAGAGGAAAAGAGAGAGATGGAGAGAAAGAAGGAAAAAGAGGGAGAGAAAGAGAAAGACAGAGGGAGAGGGAGAAAGGGAGAGAGAGATCTGTGTCTGCGTGCCCCAAACCAGAAGAAAATACACACACACAAATCAGTTTCCAATAAGAGACTCAGTTTCCTCAGCGCGTGTTTAAAATAAACCACATGTATAACAAGGAACTGATGTTTATTTGCAGTATGTTAGCACAGAGGATAAGTTGTTAAGGGGTTGTAAAAAAATATTAGTTTCTACTTTATGGTGCTTTTCTTCAAACGAAAGTGGAAAGTAGGGAAGAGAGCGGGGCATGGGTCTCGCCGCTTTTCCTTTCCACCCGAAACAGCAAGCAGACCTGGACAGATGTGGGTCTCTGCTCCCCAAGTGGGGCTGGGACCCCGGGCCAACGTGCTCACCCTCGGGTTCCTGACAGTCCGCTGCTTTCATCCTCGACTGCCATGTGGCCTCTGTGCAGGGCTGGAGCGCCCTCCACCGTGCCACCTTCCATCAGAGTTGGGCGGCTGGTGGGTGAGAGCCCAGAGTTGCCACCGGAGCAGGAGTGGAGCCGGGCCCCGTTGTAAATCCACGTTCATGTGCTGCGTGATCCTGGTTAACGAGTCTGTGCAGAGATGAACGTATGGAATGAAGTACATATTTGAACGAGAGACGAGATGAGACAGGAGCGTGGCCTGGGAGGCCCGGGGCCCTCCCTGATAAGGCTCAGACAGGCTGCTCCCCAGAAAGGGAATTTTTGGGAGACATCTCCGCCCGTGCGGTGGGGTTGGGGGCGCACAGAAACCATAATCCTGTTGGGTGTTGTCTGAGCTCTTGACCTCTGCTGTTTCACTTTGTTTTCAAAATGAATGGGAATCTCATCACCCCTGTTTTATAGACTAGAAAGAAAGACTGGAGGGTCCATAGCCCAGGGCCACAGCAAGCAGGAGGTGGGGTTTGTGGCTCGGCGGCACACCCACTACCATTCGAAGATTCCTTTACAGAATGTTCTCTGGGGGCTTGGGAAAGAGGCAT
The DNA here is from genome assembly GCA_963574415.1 of Tarsius wallacei. Classification (NCBI taxonomy): domain Eukaryota; kingdom Metazoa; phylum Chordata; class Mammalia; order Primates; family Tarsiidae; genus Tarsius; species Tarsius wallacei. The sequence goes on along the minus strand of CAUYQG010150693.1, from coordinate 21,691 downwards.
CCCTCCTCCCCAGCCCTCTGGGACCTTCTGGGAGCTTGTGCTCCCCTAGGAAGGCGGGCAGCCTGGGGAGCACTCTGCACAGACTGAGGGAGGTAAGTTGGGTGGTGTTACATGAGCTGGAGCTTATGCAGATGTGGCCTCACACCTAGGCCTGCCCACCCAGGGCCTGTAGGATTTGACCTTGCTTAAAAGTTCCCGTGGGGGCAACCTCTTCGGGTCCCCTCCCACTGTGGGAGCTTTTCTGTCCTCTTAATAAATCCTGCTTTCTTTAAAAAAAAAATTCCCATGGGCCTGGTCTCCCATCGGCAAGGGGCTGTCTCTTCTGTAGGGCCGTCGAGGGGTGACGTGTGGGGCGTCGCTCAGCGTGTGCGCTGAAGACCCTAATGCTCGTGATAGGGTCCTGGTGTGTGCTTGCTGGGCCCGGTGGGGGAGGAGGAGGTCATGCAGAGGTGTTTCCTAGGGGCCGAGAGTGTCAGGGGCAACATGTCATGCTGTGGGCTGTGGTTCCCCTTTGCCAGGGGGAACCTTGCGCCCTGAGCTATGCGCTTTCTACATGCCGTCTCATTTCCTCATCAGAGTGACCCTACTGGGTTGCTATGCATAGAGAGGTTACCTAATTTGCTCTGGACACACAGCAAACCATGGCAGATTGGGATTTGAGCCTAAGGTGTCTTGCTTCAACTACACCTTGCTCTTTATTATTTTGAGCCGGGAGTCTTACTCTGTTGCCCAGGGTGGAATGCAGGGGCACGATCATGGTTCGTCATGGCCTTGACCTTCTGGGCTCAGGTTATCCTGCCTCAGCCTTCCAAGTAACTGGGACTACAGGTGTTTCGATTTTTTGTAGAGACAGGGTCTCACTATGTTGCCCAGGCTGGTCTTAGACTCCTGGGCTCAAGCAGTCCTCCTGCCTCGGCCTCTCAAAGTGCTGGGATTACGGTGTGAGACACTGCACCTGGCTGGCTACCTCTTGCTGCAGATGAAAGCTGACTTCAGTTCATGGCCTGGTCATCAGGGAGAGCTTCTTGGAGGAGGCAAGCTTGAGCTCCAGCAGCGTTTCTGACCAGGAGGGTAGGTGGTCCTGTATGTAGCTGGTGGTCAGGTCAACCCAGAGATCTTGGACAAGAAGCTGGAAGCCCTGTGGCCTGTGTCCGGGTTCCCCATAGGAAGAATCTGAGGTGGTGCTAGGCTGGGTAGGTGGAGCTACCACCACACAGTTCCCCGGTATCTGTTTCTTTGTTTAGCTAAATTCCATTTGATTAGATTTTTCTGAACTCCATCTTTGAGCAGGAAGCTTTTTGTTTATGTTAACAGAGACCCAACAATCTTAAAGATGATTATCCCCAATTGTCATTCTTCTAAAAATGGGATTTGCATGCTAATATAAAAGGAAATCAGATTTTTCTTTTTTTTTTTTGAGTTGGAGTCTCACTATGCTGCCCAGGCTGGAGTGCAGTGGCACACTCATGGCCATTGCAGCCTTGACCTGCTGGGCTTAGGTGATCCTTCCACCTCAGCCTTCCAAGTAGCTGGAACTACAGATGCATGCACTGTGGCTAGTTTTTGTGATTTATTGTAGAGATGAGGTCTCACCAAGTTACCCAGGCTGGTCTCGAACCCCGGGGCTCGGCAGTCCACTTGCCTTGGCCTCCCAAAGTGCTGGGATTCCAGGCTGAGCCACTGCGCCCAGCTGGAAATCAGACTTTTTTTTTTTTGAGTTGGAGTCTCACCCTGTCGCCCAGACTAGAGTGCAGTGGCCGCTCCTGGCCACCGCAGCCTCGACCTGCTGGCCTCCGGCGATCCTTCCGCCTCAGCCTTCCAAGTAGCTGGAACTACAGGCACGCGCTACCACGCCCGGCTAATTTTTTTGATTTATTGTAGAGATGAGGTCTCGCCAAGTTGCCCAGGTAGGTCTTGAACCCGCTGGCTCAGGCAATCCACTCACCTCAGCCTCCCAAGGCGCGGGATTACAGGCTGAGCCACCGAGCCCGGCTTGGAAATCAGACTTTTAACTGTGGTTAAAGTAGAAATTCATCCTCGCTCTGAGCCGGTTTCCCTACCCCTGAGCTTTCTTGGGGCTCTGACTATGGATGGAGGGTTCCTACTTCTGAGCTCAGAGCTGAGGAGTGGGTGGTCCCTGCTGTCCAGGGGCCTACCTCTCCCTGTCCCTAGTCCCCTGCCCCTCCCATATGTACACACTTTGCAGCCTTACCACTTCTGCTTGCTTCTGTCTTGTTCTGAGTTTGGGATTCATTTAGCATCTTCCATTGCACTGTAGTTCGTTTGGTCGTTTGTTCATTCATTCATTCATTCATTCATTCACCCAGCCCCTATTTTCCAGCCCTTGAGGAGCACAGAAATGGGTAATGCTTGTCACCATCAAGTTCAGTCTAGTGGCCAAAGGTCAGAACCAAACTTTCTCTTCTCATCTCATACGCCCGGATCAGAGTTCTGGGCAACCTGAAGGTGCTCATTAAAGAAGGGAATGGCCAGTGCATGTTGGCGTCACATCCTAGACACCTACAGATGGGCACACTCTTTGCCCTAGCGATCTTGCCGGAAATGAATCCCGAGAAAAATCCCTGGACAGCCATGGTCATGTATGAGGTGTGTGGAGACTGGTTCGGCTATTCTCTGGCAGTGGATAGCAACCAGAAGTGGCCCAGCCATCCGCAACAGGGACTGGTTATTTGGAGCCTCCTCTGACGTCACGAGTGACCATAGTGTTGATCTCTGTTTTTGACGTGAAAGGATGTTCACTCTGTGTCGCTGAGTTAGAACAGCAGGTTCCAGAGTGGTACATGTCTTCCATCGTGTGAACCCTCACAACTTTAGGAAAGTCGTAAAATGTGTTTATACAGGAGAAAGCTGTGCTTTCAGTTTTCTAATTTTACCTCACATATAGTTCCCAGTTTTCCACATGGTACGTGGGTTACTTTTGCAGAAACTTTTATGAAAAGGACAAGATGCTTATTCTAGGAAACAGTAAGAACAGGGCAACTGGGTGGATTACGTGCTTTGGACATGCTTGGAACATGGGGGCGAAACCTGGCCAGGCAGGTTGGGTGGGTGGGGAGAGCTGGGAGTGCAGTGAGAGGTGGGCTCCCTGTGGCTTCCCGGTGAGATCTGCACCCACTCCTCCCCCGTGGCACTGGTCCCTTGTGCTATGGTATTGCCAACTGGTCACATCTCTTCCCAGCTTCCCGTTTAGTGGCGTCCCGTGGTGGCTTGACCCTGGCCACGAGCGTCATATTTAGAGGAAGGAGTTGTCTGCGAGGACCCCAGGGCCTAGAAGCTAGGACACCTGGGTTCCAGGTCTGCCTTTGTCACCTCGTCTGGGCCCCGAGTGAGCTATTTCTCTTCTCTGGGACTCTGTTTCCTCTTCTGTGAGACGGGTCAGTAAAGTCCTGATTTTCAGGCAGCCGCTGAGGAAACATCTATGAAAGCCTGTGACATCAGATGGCTCTGGTGCAGGGTGGCAGGGAAGGGTGTGAGGGACCCTGGACATGGTGGCGTCTGTCTTTTCATACTCTCCCCAGTCCCTGGGGGCTGCCGACTTACCCAGGCTTGGCTCCTCTTCTGACAGAGCTGCAAGGGACTCTCAAAACAAAAGGAGAAAAGGTGTGGCTCCAGTTCGCTCATTCGCCTGCCTCTGCGATGCTGTCCTCACTTCTCTCAGTTCCTGATCCACTTTCTCTGACTTTGACACATTGGGTAGCCTTCCCATATTCAGGTTCCTTTTCCTGTGCTGCCCCACGGCTGGGCTGGGCACGGCACATCTGGGCACAGAATGAGGATGAGTAGCCCGTGTTCCTGGTGCCCCTCCTTCCTTCCCTTTGCCTGGGAGTTGCAGCCATGCTTGGAAACAGCCACACTGGCCTTGGGGGCGGGGGGCAGGGCTTTGAGGTCAATGCTGGGCTCCCTGGGCACCATTTCCCCATTAGAAGAGTGTGGATTTTAAGGCTCCCTGAGAGGAGGGCATGAGGAGGAAGTGGGAGCCAGCAGGTGGGATGCCCTGTGCTGTGTGGGGTCCCATGCTGGCTCAGTGAAGGCTGGCTTTTCCTGCTCCTCGCGTGTGTGTGCAGAGGGTGTGATGTGTGTGCTGAGCGTGTGCTGTGCCCAGTGCTGGAAGGGAAGAAAGTTCTGTGGACCAGGACAGAGAAGTTAGTAGATTCTGACCTCCTTTGTTGAGACTTGAAACTGTGTCTGTGCCTAACTAGAAAATGTATCCTCACCACTTGGCAATACTTTTTACACTTCAATTTAAATATTTTATTTTATTTTTGGAGTTGGCGTCTCACTTTGTCACCCAGGCTGGAGTGCAGTGGCATGATCATGGCTCATCGCAGCCTCGACTTCCTGGGCTCAGATGATCCTTCTGCCTCAGCCTTCTTGGACTACAGGTGTACGCCACTGCACCTGGCTAACTTTTTTCTTTTTTGTATTCTTGCTGTGTTGCTTAGGTTGGTCTCAAAATCTTGGACTCAAGCAATCCTCCCGCCTCGGCCTTCCAAAGTGCTGGGATGACAGGCATGAGCCACCGTGTCTGGCCTTCCGTTGGCAATGTCTGTGGTGGGCGAGGGCCGGGGAGCTGGGGAGGTGCAGCATACGTGTTCTGGCTCAGGCCTAGCAAAAACGCCTTTCTCTAGTTTTTCAAGAAAACTTCCAGTGTCCCATAGTCATTGTTCTATTTTATTATTTGTTTTTTTAATTTTTTGAGTTGGAGTCTCACTCTGTTGCCCAGGCTGGAGTGCAGTGGCAGCTCACGGCCACCATAGCCTCAACCTGCTGAACTTGGGCGATCCTTCCGCCTCAGCCTTCTGAGTAGCTGGAACTACAGGCCTGGCTAATTTTTTGATTTATTGTAGAGATGAGGTCTCGCCAAGTTGCCCAGGCTGGTCTCGAACCTGTGAGCTCAGGCAGTCCTCTCACCTTGGCCTCCCAAAGTGCTGGGATTACAGGGTTAAGCCACTACATCTGGCCATTGTTCTATTTTAAACATCCTTCTCCTCCTCACCGTTTTTTGTCACGAGGGAAGAGTGGGGGACAGGAATTGGTTTCTGCAGAGTTGCCCATAATGGTGCTTCTGCCTAGACTGTGGCTCCGCCCTTCTGCATCTCCTAGTGCTTCCTCTGGGCTGTGTCCAGGGGTTGTGGGGTGAGGATGGGGGTGGGGGTTGGCGGAAGATGAGCTGGCACAGAAGCTGAGCCCTTGGTTGTGATCCCCTGATAGCCCACAATTGGGGACCTCGTCCCTGCCCTGTGGTGGGGGCAGGAGGGCAGTGACGCCTGGGATCTGTGGCTCTCGCTGGGCCTTCCGGTGGGTGGGGTGGAGGTGGTGAATCTCACTGGGAAACTTGATCTCACCGTTCAGGACTCAGCCCTCCGTCTTTCCAGGCAGAGTGAAACCTCAGCAGCCAGCCAGGAACCTGGGGGAGTGGGGAGCCTGAGTTACCCCGTAATGCGAGCTAGCATTGATTGCGTGTCTCCTGGAGCTAAGTGCTTCAGGGATGTCATCTGGTTTCATCCTCTTGACGCACCTGTGGGCGTGGTACTATGGCTGTCCCCATTTCACGGAGGAAACCAAAGGTCAGAGTGGGTCACATATCTCCCCTTGAGTCCAGATGGCCCATGAGTGGTGCACCTGGGGATGTCAGGATGCTCCCTTGACCTCCACCTTGTAGAGCTTCCTTCCAGAGTCCCTCCTCTCCTTGTCAGTGTAACCTGATGAGCCCTGGCAGGTGACTCCTGGAAGGGTCTCTTCCTTTAAGGATGGATTCACTTCTCTTTTGGAATCCTTGGACTGTTCTCAGATGTTTTTCTCCTCCCCCTGTTTTATACACAGCAAGGCCCGGACAGAAAGGGCAGTGATAGTGAGCGAGATGCTGGTGTCCAGCCCCTGTGCTGGGGAGAACCTATGACCAGTTTCCACGAGAACTGCATCTCCATGGGGCAGGTTCTAAAATCATCGTGGAAGGGGGAAGTCAGGTGTTGCCAAAACTGCCTGAAAACTGTCACAAAAGTGCGGACTCAGAGACCACTTACTGACGTGGAGACACACTGCTTACTGACATGGAGACTGACCGCTTATGGCCATGGAGACTGACCTCTCACCATGAGTCTGTGTGCAGTTTTCTCTCCAACCCCGGAACATACTGCTCAAATAACATTTTATTTATTGATTGATTAAAGTGCTAGAAGGCAGAAGAAGGCTCTGTTTAGGGGTCCTGTGGTCTACGAAACAGCAGTCCCACGAGAGGGAGCCAACAGACCTATCTCTCTTCCCATCCCCGGTCAGAGCATGTGTTGGGTGGGGATGATGGCAGGTGGACTCACCTGTGACGTTTAAGCTGCTAGTCTGTTCTCTTTCCAGCAAGTGTTGGGGGCGTCATGAGAGTTGTATAAACGTGACTGTGATGCGACTGTGAGTTCTCGGCTTCTCTGAGGGTCCATCTTGTGCTGAACGGGAAGATGGGAGCGGGTGGTATTGGATAGCTTCTGCCTTAGTTGCAGGGCCCTTGCTTTCCATGGGATCACTCTCCCAAGCCCCACCTACTGCCTGGGATTATTCCCACCTGACAGGAGCCTGGAGAATATGGACTGGGTGGGTGGGTTTGTCTGCATTTGACCTTGGTCACTTTGCCCAGAGACATAATGCCAGAGATGGTCATGGGCTGAGGGACCAAGGTTGGCCGTGCCTTGGTGCAGAGGAATGGGCACGCCTTCTCTGAGCATTCACAACCCTGCACCGGGACTGGTGGACAGAGGATGGGTTAAAGTTCAGCTCCCTCTTGCTGCTTTTGCTTTTGTGCAGTGCCCAACTTACACAGACATGATGGGCCTCCCTGCTTTTTCATTCCTTGAGGTTGCTAATACTAAGTTGGGAACAGCGATACTCTGTTTCATGCTTGACAGTGAGATTCTGGGTTCTCGGTGCCTCCTTAGTCTGCCTCGGCCTTGGGCTGTGTGGGTGAGAGTTCCCTGAGGATGAGCTAAGGGAGGGGCAGTCCCATGGCCCTCACCTGGCTTACCACTTCTGATGGGCCAGAGGTGTCTCTGGGGAGTCTCGGTCCGGTCAGAGTGGGTCCAACCCTCCTCAAAGCACGTGGAGGGAATACCAGCCGAGGAAGCTCCCAGAGCAAGGGCCATGGTCCATTTGCTCTGAAAGATTTTGGGAGGTGGGATGGATGGTTCTAGATCTCTTGATGAAACCTCTGAATCCTTTCCCCAGAGTGGTACCCTCTGCACACACATCAGGCTTGCATCCAGGGCCTTCCTGGAGCCCTGACACAGGCTGAACAGCTGCTCTGGTGAGTGTTTGGAGGGTTTGGAAGCTTGGAACGGTCCTTCTGCGTCCTGCCCGGCCTTGGTGGAAGCCTCCCTAACTCTTGGATGGGCGCTGTCCTCCATGGGTCTCTCTCACTCGCCTCTGACACTGTCTGCCTTGGCACCTGTTCTCTGAGCTTTCCTGCCTCTGTCCCACACCTCTTCCACTAGCCCCAGTCCTGCCTGACTTTGACAGCCCTGAGCAGGCCCCATCCTTGTCCATTCTCCAAGGCTGTGTTCTGGGCCCTGGCTCCAGCTCCCCTCTCAGGCCCTTGTCTTCCCTTTCTGTTCCCCTCCCCAGCTCCAGCTCCTCTGACTCCATGGAGTGTTGGGGAAGCCCCGAGTAGAGAGCACTGCAGCACTAGGGGGTGGTGTACACAGGTGCTAGCCTAGTGCCACTTGCCCTGGGCAGCCGGGTGCCCTCCAAAGTCTGGAGGTTCAGCTCACAGGCTTTGGGTCTTACTGAGGTCTCAGCTGTGTCAAGGCCTATCCTGGTGCACAGGAGGCAAGCTGTGGGCATTCCCAGAGTAGGAGAGTTGTGGCTGCCTATGCACCTGTGGTGGAGTAGGGGAGACAGCGTGGGGGGCTCTCATACTCCCGCGGGTCAATCAGCCATCCACCACTTGTGATCCCAGAGTTGAGAGTAAGCATGGAGTTGGGATCTGCCTGAAGCCCAGATGGAGCCTCAGAGACCTTCTTAGCATATCCCAGGACCCGAGGTTAATAGAGCTGACCTTGAACGGCTGCCACCAGGCAGTTGCCTTCTAAGGGCCCTCTGGCTTTTGTGGCCTCTTCCTTTCCGTTGTTGAGGCTTTGGTCCACACATGCTCCTGGAAGCCCCTCAGGACTTTGCAGAGATGACTGCAACCAGCCCCTTTGTCCTCTAATAGGACATGCTCATGAGCTCACTTGAAGGGCTTTCTCTAGCGGCCGTCGTCCAGGGGCTGCACCTTTGGGCGTTGCTCAGCAGACCCCTTGGCATGGAGGGATTGTCTATCTCAGGACAGCTGAGACTAAGGACCAAGCCCTTCCTCAGCTTCTGCTCTTCCTGCCTCCAGCCCTGCTTTTGTGTCTGCCCAGCCCTGCTGGACGATGCTGTCGAGGCCCTTGTCAGCCTGTCTCCATAGGAGCTTTTGGCTGATATGGTCACACTCAGCCTGGGAAAGTCCCCATCCTCACTTCAGTGACAATGGTTCCCACTGTGTGGGCAGGAACCACTCCCTGCTCCACTCTAACTGATGGTCCCAGGGCTTTCTGTTCAGCACCTGCCCCAAGCCAGACAGGAGTGGCTCATGCTCAAGGCCGGGACAAGTGTGAGCACTACCAGAGTTGGCCTGGCTCTAGGGTGATGGGCTGGGGACAGTGGGAGTGTGGAGGGAGGACAGTTCTGTGTCTGTGACTGAGTTCCCTGCTGCCTGGGTCAGAACCAAGTTCAGCTCCCCAGTAGGCCCTCTGGGACGTCACCCCAGGTCCCTCTGACTTATTCATTGAAATGTGTGTTCAGCACCTATTGACATGTTCGCACTGAGTTGGCCACCAGGATACAGCAGTGAGCAGGACAGGCACGGGTTCCCTGGTGAGGGAGGCCGGTAAAAGCCAAGAAACGAGTAGGTGCATGGGATGATGAGTTCAGGTCACGGAGGGGCCAAGCAGGGAGCGGAGATGCAAGGTCAAGTCATAGAATCGTGAACAGGATGTGGCAGGAGAGCAGCTGCTGCCTGGTCAGGTGACCTGGGCCAGTCCAGAGCTTTCTGCGGCCCACAAGCTCCTGTGCACACTCACGTGGGTGTGCACGCACACCTGGATGGAGGATACCTGAAATCTGCCTAACCTCAACAGGGGACTAGTTCGTGGGGTCCCTTTGAGACAAAGAACACAAAATGCCCATGGGCTTCCCAAGGTGATCGACACGAGAGGAAAGGGATGGAGAGACTTTGCAGTAGAGACAAGGGTCTTCAGCAGATAACAGCTCTTCCTTTTGTAAACATTGCAAAACATGTAGGACCACGGGATCCCATTGCTGGGCCCCTCCCAGAGCCCCAGAGGGGGATTGTGCTGGTGAAGGACCGGGAGCTGGAGCTTCATTGGCGCCGTGGCAAGTGGGCTTCGTCCACATGCCCCCTCCCGTGCACTCACACCCACGCTGTGAGCCCTTCTGGGGTGCACACACTTGCCCCATGCCTCCTCTGCATCACACAGTTGCTTCACGCACCCTCCTTGTGTCTGCATACTCTGTGCACCCTCTAGTGTGGACACACTTGCCCCAGGCACCCACTTGGCTTGCAGATGCCTGTCATCCACAGGAGTGGGTGTCCTTGTATTCCCCTTGAGACAGGGCAGTGTGGAGATGTGTATTGTGGCCTCAGTGATGCCACATACCTTATTCATTGCAAAGTTGGAGTCTAGGGGATTTTCCAGAGAGCACCTGGCTCCTGCCCCCCAGCTGGTCCTCTGGTGTGCTGCCCCTTCTGGCCCCTGCTCAGACCAGGTTTTCTCTGAGTCACTCAGCCCTCCATGTGCATGGCAGTTCTGCAGCAGAATTCTGTTTTAAGGATGTCGGGGTGTGCCACTTGGGCCCCCAGGGAGTGCCTGTGTCGGTGAGGGCTCGGGCCATCCCGGCACCGGCCCCAGCTGCAGGCGGGGCTTCCTTCCTCTGTGCCTACGGCCCGGCGGTTGTGCTATTGCTGAGACCCAGTCTGCACAGGAAGAGGAACACCTGGGGGAGGAGACCCGGGGAGCACAGGCGCTGTGGGGTTGGCGGGCCTGTGGGCATCACTTTTTCTCATCCAGGAATAAAGGATGGTGTGCCTATACCTTCAGAAGCAGAACATGGGCCAGAGGGTGGCATGTGAGTGGCCACAGTTGTAGGAAGACGACTCAGGCCCAAGTCACGAGGTGAGATGGCCCATGGGCCCATCGTTGTACGGGGACATGCTTCAGGGAATCAGGAAGTCTGAGTGAGGTCATATACAAGGGGGAATCCACAAAAACCTGAAAGTATCTTTTGGAGAGCAGGCCCTTGTAGTACACTCAGAATTTGTTCCTTTGGATCAAACGGTTCAACCAAAAGGTTTTATCTGAAAGTTTTGAGAAGGTTGCGTCACAGTTTGTGAAAGAAATGTCCTGAGTTGTGGCAAATAGGTTCTTCCACCATGACAATGCACCTACCCACACTGCACTGAGTATTCAGCAGTTTTGGACCAAAAACAGCATGATCCCTATGCCCCATCCTCCTCACCCCAGCGACGTTTTTTGTCTCCAACATGTTTTGTTGGTGTGGAAGAGGTGAAACAAAAAACAACAGAAGCACTAAAAGCCATCAAAATCGGCAAGTTCAAAAACTGTTTTGAGCAGTGAGAAAAGCAACTCAATAGATATATTGCAAGGTGACTGGAGTTTAAACATGTAAGAACGAATACACACTTTTTATAAGTGAATTCTGTTATTTTGGGTCTCCCCTTGGTACATAGTGCCACTCTGGACGTCCCCAGTGGCCTGTGTTGGGCCGCTTTTCTCCTCTTTCCACCCCTGCAGGCCTGCTTGGAGTTCCTGGATACAGGATGGAGCCCTGATTCCCCCCGGGGCTCCACAATGTTGGACATTTTCATCTCCTCCTCCCCATCATAGCTGCGATCAGGTCTCCACAAAGGAACAGCATAGCATTTTGGGGCATCCTCAAGCTTGGTGACTTGGGAGGTCACACTTCTTAAACAACTTTCAGTGGCCCAAGTGTGGGCACTGTTTGTCCTGATACCTGGGATACACAAAGGGCAAAGGAGAATGGGGGTCCTGCATTAACGTCCTGATTCCTGGGACTACAGGGTTTAGGGATCCATGCAGACCTTGTTGAAGGCGTCTACCAAAATGGCAGCATGGTGACCTTGCAAACTGGCAGCAGTCTTTTAACAGAAGCACCATATATTTGTGTGTGTGCCCGTGTGTGTGTATGTGTGCATGCATGTTTGTGCATGTGTGTGCATGCTTGTGTGCGTGTATACATGTGTGCGTGTATGTGCGTGTGTGCCTTGTGCAAGCATGTGTGCAATGTGTGAGCATGTGTAGGTGTGCACATGTGTGCATGTGCATACGTGTGTGCATGTGTGTATGTGTGTGTCAAGTGAAGGATGAAACACAAGGAAACTTGATTCCTGAGTGGCGCCGAGTGCCGTCTACTACCACTCTCAGTGCTTGCCTGTCTCTGGTCGCTTGACGCACTGGCTGCCTGTGTTGGAAGCTGTCCGGTTGGAATCATTTTCATGAACAGTATCACTTTGTCTGACACAGAGTCTTGATTGGTATTTACAAAGCTGCCTGTTTGCAAACCCACTCCAGCTGTAACTAAGTAAAACAATCACTCTGGTCCTGGCTCAGATCGTTTCTGCATTTCATTGTCTCGATTCTGAGTTTCGACTCGGGATGCAAACTTGGAGAAGAGAGAGCTCGTCGTCAGTGTTCCTTGGCCTGTTGCTTGTGGATGTGGACGTTCTCCCTTGCGGGTGCTATTTCTGAGGTTGGAAAGAAATGTATTCTGCGAGGCTCTGGTGGGAGACTAAGACCACAGGTAGACAGTTGAGGGGGCAGATTCAGCTCCATGTAGAGTAGGACTGTTTGAGCCGTGGCACCAACTCCTCCCCCACCCCGAGTTCTTGGGGCAGCATTCCCACCGGCGACAACCCCAACATTCTGGGGCAGTTACTGTGTGTGGGCACAGTGCACAGCGCTGCACAAAGCTCATCCCATTAAATACTCCCAACAGCTTCATGGCATCGTGTCATTATCATCTCCATATCTGAGATGGGGAAACATTGGTTAGATAATTAGCTCAAAGGCATACAGCGAGTAAGAGGAGGAACTGAGATATGAAGTTGGGTTTTGCCTGGTGTTGGACCCAGGGTCCGACCACAGGCTGGCAGCTTGCTCGTCTCTCCAGGCGGCTGCCTGGCGTGCTGTATACCTGCGGTCCTGAGCTGCCGGGATGCTGGACAGCATCCTTGGAGCCCCAGTATGCAGTGGTGTCAGAAGCAAACTTCGAGACAGACAGTCCTGGGTTTGAGCTCAAACTCTGCATGGCTCTTAGTAGCTGAGAGACCCAGGAACGTCCCTTCACCTCTCTGAGAGTCTGTTGAGGAGGACTAAACCCAGTAATGTCTGAAAAGCACCCAGCACAGCGCCCAGCTCACAGCATGCACCTGCGTAGTGCCAGCAAGCACACCGGCAGGGCAGAGAGTACCGGGTGGTACGTGGTAGCCTCAGCTTGCACATGTGTAGAGTGAGAAAGCCCGTTAAATCTGAAAAATACTGTGTATGCACATTTTTGGCTTAAACAAGGTTCCATTTACAAAGTCCATAACCCAGCTTTAACATTATTATGTGCCCCAGACTGGGATTAATTCCAGGACAAGAGTGTTATTATGCTGTATAGTGTTTCTCCCATGTTCTCCTAGTGCATGGCCTCCACAAGCCTGGGGTATGGGGTGTTAGGGACACCTCACCCTGCTCAGCCTTGTTCTCCGGGATCTAGGGTGGAGATGAGCTGCCTTCTGATGTTGCTGGCTTATGAGTCGAGGTGCTCAAACCTGCTGCACTGAGGAGAGTGTCCTAGCACGTCCTGAGGCCTGTCTGCAGAAGACTAGTATCCTGTGCTCTGCTAGTCTCTGAGAGCAGCCTTATTCATTTCTTGGGACAGTGCTGTGATTGATTAATGATGTCTGCCAGGGGCACAGGCATGGAGAAACCATGACTGACCCAGTACTCATTTGCTGATCATGTTTTATTCTGATCATTTTACATCTCTGTGAAACCCACAAAGGCCTCTTTGTAGGCTTACCCCCTCTGCCCCAATCATGGGTATTATACTAACGACTCCCACAGATTCTCCTCTTCTTTGCCCTGTGCCCCAACTGATGATCTATCTGTACTGCCTCCACACTCACAGGAGTCCGTCTCTGTTTTCTCTTTCAGTTGAAGAGGGGGAGGCCTCGGACTTCTCGCTGGCCTGGGATTCCTCCGTGACAGCAGCAGGTAAATGCCCAGGGCTGGTGGGAGAGTTGCAGGGGCCCTGGGGGGTGGCCCAGGAACTCAGAAAGCCACCCAGTTGGTTATGGAAATGATATTCTTCATGTCACATTCCTGTCTCCAGTCCAGACTACCCCGTGCAACACGATTTTTATATCAGTTCCATATGGTCAATAAAATCTATTACATACGGAGACTAATATTCCCTTATTCTCCTGAGGGCCACATTTCCTTCTTGTGGGCACAGTTCAGATGGGCGGTGACTTCCCCCATCACACTGGCCGAAGCTCCTGCTCTGGGCGTCACTGCACGTTCATTCCAATCTAATTGCATGAAAGCCACTTTAATAGCACTTTAAAACCCTGGTCTAAATCAGCATTCCTGCATTTCCCTTCCTGGAAGGGGCTGCTTTACACTCTAGGGCCAGCAGGCCTGGAACTCATGCCTTTGAGGGCAGTGACAGAGGAGCTCAGACTTGTGGGGCGCATGGCTGTTGTGGGGTGATGGGGGGATGGAATTCCTACAGAAACTCTTTCTCTTCTCTGTACCTTGCTTTCCCAGCTGTAAAGAGAAGAGGATGAAGGAATTTTTCTAACTTTAACATTTTGTATCTTGGAGCCTGCCCATAGAGCTGGAGATTGGAGCTGGCCCTGGGGTCACTGGGAACACCTGATTGGGGGGCGGACTCTCCTGTTGCTCCATATCCAGCCAGGGTCCCTTTGGGCAGTGGGGTCCCAGCTCCCTCTCTGGCAGGCACTGGCCTCTCTCTCCCTGTGCCCCTGCCTTGAACCAGGCCTGTCCTGGGATCCTGACCAGCTGGCTCTGGGCTTGTGGGGGAACTGGAGCCGGTTCAGTCTTGTAGAATCTTAAGGTCCGAGGAGACCAACGAGTGTGTCATTAAGCCATCTTTTCTTCTTTTGGTTGTGGAAACTGAGGCAGGAAGAGAGATTTGCTGTGGGCCAGTATTTCAAAAAATGTGGTTTTAGGCATCAGACCTATGAACATTTAACATTTATAATGGTCAAATGTCTAATTTGTGACTTATGATGATGCTAAATTCACTGAAGTGAAAGTTTTGAGTAATAGTACATGATACTTAGATTCAGCAAAAGTAGGGAAGATCCCTCACAGATAACTGGAGTCTGAGCAGTGCTGTCACATTGGACAGAAGGGACATGGAGAGTCAGCCCTTGAACCCTTGAACACAGGCCCCTGGGCTTCTGGGCCAGTGCTCTTTTAAGTAGAATTGGATGCTGCATGGAGAGCCTGCAGGGTCCTGGTGGGGTCCAGGTTGACCCAGGCGTGGGCACTGCTGTGACTGCAGGTGCCTTGTCCCTTGGTGACAGGGACTCCCTCCACAGGGAGAGGCCTTGTCTGAAGCCAGCGTGGGGGGCAGTACCCTGATTCTAGGGAGGAGAGGAGAGTCCAGCGCCAGCACTGGGACAATCCTCGGTGTCAGCACTGGCAGGACATGTAGCCCCTGTCCTGCCTCCTCCTGTGTGGAATGCCCCCCACGGTTGGGGGAAACACAGTGAACCCGTAGAACCCCCCATCTCAGAGATCCAGCTCCTAACCATGTGGGTGCCTGGGCTCTGCTGCCAGCCTCTGGAGAGGAGCCCCCTGTACCCCAGGCCCCCCAAAAGAAAGCGCTCAAGTGGTGGTGTCCACAGAAGGTCCTCCTTCCCATTGCCCTCCCAGCTAGGAGCTACGGTGGGGTGCAGGAGGGCGCTGGCAGGGCTTGCCAGTGGATGGAGAGCCCTGGGCAGGGGAGTGTCAGGCACCCCAGCTGCATCCCCAAGGCATGAACTGTCTCCCGGCCTGCAGAAGGCAGGGGTATTGTTAAGGGCGGGACCCCGTGCTCTGCAGTTCTGTGATTCCATAGCTGAGGGGCCAGCCTGAGGGCCTAGAAGGGGTGTCCAGATGGAGTGGAGGCTGTGGGGTTTGCCAATTTCCATCCAGGAGCTGAACGTGCCCCGCACACACGTGCACAGAGATGAGCCTTCCTTGTGAGTCCCATGGCTCCGAGGGCTTCCTGGTGCCAGCCAGCTCTGGATGATCTGCTCAGTGATAGGGGAGGGAGGGCAGAGCAGCCCGGGCAATGGACCATCCATAGCCGGGTCATGAATTGCTATTTTCTTTGGCCCATTTCTGGAATTTTATAATGCCTGTGTGTGATAATTTTTCCTTCCCAGTTCTGCCAGTTGCTGGCTCTTAAAGGCAGCTTGTCTTCCCTGAGTGTGGAGTGTTGAGATGTCTCGAGTCCTGAGGGGTAGGATGGAGCCAGTGTGAGAGCAGCCCTGGCCGAGGGTGGTGTCGCATTTATTGAGCACTTGCTTGGTGCGTGCCGGGCATGGAGTGAGTGCTCTACCTGCAGTCTCGTGGAACCGTCATGGCAACTCAAGGAGGTGGGTGCTGTTTCCAGCGGCAGCTCCATCATTCCCCACGAACAGGTTTACAGCCATCTGGTGAAGGACGGGGCCAGGGGCCTGGTGAATGCTGCTTTTGTTTAATACTTTTCATTAAACCGAGAAAATGTCACTTGGCCACATCAGAGAATGGGGGCAGGTGCCAAGGAAGATTATGGGGGAGTAAAGCCTCCCAAAGCACCCTTAGCACTGCTATGAGAGCTGCCCTCCTCATCTGGCGGCTGAGGGAAGGGGGCTTGGATCTGTCCAGTGGTGCACCCACGGTCCCCAGCCAGTGAACTGTGATGTGGGAACTTGAACCCAAGTCCTCCTGAGGCCAGAGCCTGTGGTTTAACCTCAGCACCTCCTGGCATTGGGAGGGGGTGAGCTAAGCAGAGATGAGAGGCAAGGTATCCAGAAGGTTCCTGGCGGAACAGGCCCCATGACTGCAGGACCTAGGTGCATTTGGCTCACCAGGACCTGACGTGGCCGTGGACTGAGAACATTTGACCAGGAGGAGTGGAGAGCTGTGAGGCATGGCGGCTCCTTTTCTGTGGGGGCCTGTCTGGCCTGGGGTGCAAGATTTTCCTAGTACCCTTCCCCTCCTCCACTCTCCCTGGTTCTGGGAGTGTGATGGAGAACTCCAGTAGAGATGGGCTGCGTAGCGTGCTCCTGTACGCACCCCCAGCCTCCCCTGGCCTCTCCTGGCTTCTCCTGCCGGTGGAGACCCTGTGGCTGCCCACTCCCAGGACCAACCTGTTACACTCCATCAGTGCCCTCAAGCCAGGGCCCTGACAGTGATGGAGAGCCTGGTCATGTCTGGCAGGGAAGGGAGTTCATAGCAGTATTTTCCAGTGTGGAGGCGGGGGATTGGGGAGCAGAGAACACAGGCCCACTCTTGCCTCTTGACTGGCAAAGCAGGGCGGGGAAGGAGCACTGCATTCACAGACAAGGTTTGGGGGTGCCTTGTAGGTGTGGAGCTGGAGAAATTCTTAACCCATTTTGAGCCACAGATACCTTTGACCCTCAATGGAAGGGTGTGGACTCTCTTCCCAAACACATGCTGTTTTCTGTGTGATTTCAGGAGAGTTCCTGGGCTACTTCCAAGCCCATCTTCTCCCACCTTGCCAGGCCGTAGGCTCCCGTTCCTTAGACCATGTGGAAGTCCTTTGCAAATGCGAAGGCCCTGCCAGGGGTCTCAAGCTCAAAAGCCCATGCAAGGCAGGCCAGTGGCCCAGGTGAGTGGAAGGTTGCAGGACTGTGTTGGGCTGACAGACCCCACAGGAGGGACCGTTGTCCCCTAGCTCCTATTGGCTGTGCCGTGATTGTCAAAATTCTGGCTGGGCCCAGAACTGCTGGATCTTAGGGGTTTTTAAAAGAGAAGTCAGAAAGCTGGATTTGTATATGAAGTTGTCAGATTCTTTAAAAAAGAAGGCAACTCATACCTTTTTAAAAGTGGCTTTATTGAGATATAATTCGTGTGCCGCACAATTCACCTACTTGAAGAGTACAAGTCCATGAATTTTAGTGTGTCTAGAGATATGTGCAGCTGTCACTAGTCACTTGAGAATGTTTTCATGGCCTCAGAAGAAATTCTGTACGCTTAGCCGTCTCCCTCATCTTCCCTACTGTCCCAGCCCTCCCAGCCCCAGGCAACCACTGATCTGTATTCTGTCTTTATAGATTTGCCTGTTCTGGACGTTTCCCATAAATGGAGTCATTTTCTATGTAATCTTTATTGACTATCTTTTTTTTCACTTAGCCTAATGTGCTCAAGGTTCATTCATGTTATTCTAGGAGATACTGTCCTTCATCTCTTTTTAGGGCTGAATAATATTCCATGATGTAGATAGGTCACATTTTGTGTAACTGTTCATCTGCTGAGGATATTTGGATTGTATTCTTCTTTTGGCTATTGTGAATATTGATGCTGCAAACATCCATGTACAAGTTTTTTTTTTTTCTTAAGAGAGATGGGGTTGGGTTAGAACTTCTGGGTTCAAGGGATCCTTCTGCCTCAGCCTCTCAGGTAGCTGGGACTACAGCCATGTACCATTGCGCCTGGCACTGTACAAGTTTTTGTTTGAGCACCTGGTTCGAGTTCTTCTGGGCACATTCCTAACAGTGGAATTGCTGAGTACTGTGAAAATTCTGTGTTTAACCTTCTGAGGAGCCACCAAGCTTTTCCTCAGCAGTTGTGCCATTTATATTCCCACTAGCAGTGTCTGAGGATTCCAGTTTCTCTAGATCCTTGCCAACACTTGTTGTTTTCCTTTTTTGACTCTAGCCTTCCTAGTAGGTGTGATGAGGGTATCTTATTCTGGACAACTCATACTTTTAACAAACATTGTTTAGGCCAGAGAAGCTTCTTGCACTGGCTGGTTTTAGCATGGCTGTCGGTTTGGAGATGGTTGTTGAGAGAGGCTTACCATGGCACTGTTGCTCAGGCTGGATGCTCCAGGCCTCCAGTGCCCTCGGCCTTCCTCCTGCCAGTGTCTCCAGCTCCCTTTCTTCCCAGCCTGGTGTGAAGGCCTGGCCTCCCTTTCGTGCTTCCTCTCTTCTCCTGCAAGACCTTTAGAATGGGGCTTCTGAGTAGCAGGTGCCAGGACAGACATGCGTGGTCCTGAGGTCTACACTGTGGGGGTCTCGGGGAACCACCCAACCAGATGGAAGTTTATCTCCTCCTCCCCCAACACGGAGTGTGTGCTGGGAGCCGAAGGTGCTCACTTTCGTGTAGTTGGCATTTCCCACCATTCAGGTCGGTCTCGGAGAGTTGGGTGGGGTCTGTCCCTGGCTTCCTTCCAACATGGCAGCTCTGGAACAAGCAGGGGGGATGCAGTGGGAGGACGCGGTCCAGGGGATGGTGCAGAGAATGTTGGCAAGTGCTTGTTGTCAGTGCCCCGGCAGGTTGTTTTGGCATGGTGGCAAGACACACGGTGGCTTGAGAGAAACACCCGATCTCATCAGCTCGGAGGCCCAGCAGCCTGAGGCCTTCTTGGTACTGCTCTGTAATCAGAGTCTTAGACCTTCCTGAGCCGAGACAGGTCTCATTTTCTTGTTACTGGGAAGCATCACTCCCTTCTATGAGGTGCTTCTAGGGGCCACATCTCCTTCCCAGTGCTTTTCACATACAGATGTGAAAGCCGAGGCTCAGAGACATTCGTGATTTGCTTCCAGGTCACACAGCCAGGGAGTGACAGAGCAGGGATTTGAACCCAAGCAGTTCAGGTGTGAATCTAGTACCTCAACTGTAGAGGGCAGACCTGCCTGGGAGAATGCTTGTCCAGGTGCTTTGTTTCAGAGGCGCTCCATGAGGGTACTGGCTGTGTGACCACGTCACTCCTGGGTCAGGTGGAGGAGTCTCCCTGGAGCCAGCCCTCATGTTTTGCTGCCCGGAAGGAGAGGAGGTGCATGTTTTGAAGACTTTGCACACATTTCCCATCTTCAAAGGCCAGGCCTGGAGAACACTGCGGGCCAGGCTCCCCGTAGGACTCACACCACGCCTGCCCCATCCCCAGTGAGTGTCAGGCACGAAGACAGTTTGCAGGGGGAGGTGGGGTTAGGGCTGCAGGCTCTGGGACCTGCTGGATTGGGACATCAGGGCACGCACCTGGGCGGTGTCCTGGGTGCCCCTTGGGAAGAATCCATCAAGGCCTCTTATTCTCCTTTTGACCTGGTTCTGGGTGCAGGTAGGGTGGGGGCATGGTTGGAGTCCCACTCCCAATCAAGGTGGCAGCTTCCTGTCCCGTGCAGCCCTTCACCTCCAAGTTTTGGGTGGTAAAGTGGACGGAAGTGTCTGGAAGACCGAGCCTTCCTCCACAGAGGTCGTGCCACTCCAAGCAGTCCAGCCTGCACTTCTGAACCTGCAAGGAGCGGATGCCCCACTTGGGTGTGTTTTGTTAGAACATGCATTTATTATTATTCCAACTACTTCACAGAAGCACCACAACCTGGCACTGCTGCACACGTCTGTCCCTTTTTTCTCAGCCCCTCCTGGGCTCCACGCCTGTGTAAACAACCTGCCCCCTCAGCGAAGTCCAGGCTGGCTGCCACAGTGGTCCCTCAGAACCCCGTCCCCCAGCTTGTGTTATCCCGAGGCCCTCATGGCCTGCCACCGTGGTGACTACTTGAGATCGTCGAGTGGAGGGAGACTCCTAACTGCTCTTTTCTGGCTGGACATGTGGGCAGCTTTTAGGTTTTGGCTCTTGTAAATAATGCCATGAGGAACATCTTTGTGTGGGTGGTCCTTTTTTTCTCCTTTGGAATGTTTCTTAGGGGCTCCCAGCCTGTTTAACTCGTTTCTTCTTTTTTTGAGTTGGAGTCTCACTCCGTTGCCCAGGCTGGAGTGCAGTGGCACACTCACGGCCACCCAAGCGTCGACCTACTGGGCTCTGCTGATCCTTCTGTCTCAGCTTTACAAGTAGCCGGATCTACAGGCGTGCACTACCACACCTGGCTAATTTTTGATTTATTGTAGAGACGAGGTCTCACCAAGTTGCCCAGGCTGGTCTCGAACCTGTAACCTCAGGCAATCCACTCGCCTTGGCCTCCCAAAGTGCTGGGATTATAGGCTGAGCCAATGAGCCCAGTCTTTTTTTTTCAATCCTCACATCAAGGCTGGAGACTGTCTCCTCTCCCGTCTCCCCACTGCCCCTGGAGTCTCTCACCCTGAATTCTCTCCTGGCCACCCTCCTATGCCGTGTTCGTCCTTGGGACGCCCCATCTCCTCCCCGTGATGCCAGCCCAAAGTCTCTTGCTGTGACAGATGGTGGAAGCTACCTGGGTGCCCGTCCACTCAGGGTTGGCCTGGCTGGTGCTAGCCACCTTTGTGCTTGAGCCCCCAACCCAGTCATCTTCTTGATGAGGACCAGGGGACATTTTAAAGGAGCAGAAAAGTCTCACTAAATAGATGTAGAATTTCCCAGGATTTTAAAGACTTATGAAATGCATTTTTATACGGGGCCAGCTGGGGAGTTTCTCATTAGCTCGGCTGGGGAGTCTGTGGGGAGTTGAGCTGAGTGGAGCCAGGCAGGCTGGGTAGGAAGGCGCGGTGGCCCTGGCTCACCGGGGGAGCGTGGCAGGCATGCGCCGGCTGGTCGGCTCCACAGACCCCCGGCCGGGCGGCCCAGGCTGTGCCTTTGTTAGTGCTGCTTCCCCCCGGCACAGGAAGCCTCAGAAACCGTCAGGTGGTGACTCGAGCTGAGAGGTGGCCACTCTGTTACCATGGTGAGCAGTCCATGGGGTAGGGCATCTGTGCCATGTGTGCACATGGATGCATGCACGTGTGTGTGTGCGTGCATGCTTGTGTGTGTATGTGTGTGTGTGGTGTGTGTGTGAGCCCAGGTAGCCGCAGTCTTGGCTTGGACCCCTGGAGGCCCGGTGCCTCTGGGGGTGGGGGGCCCCCACTACTTCTGTGCCCCTCTTGCTTTGGTGCCGTGTCCTGGGCCCCCGGGGCTGCCGCAGATCTGTTCTCCCAGGAGGATGTGCCATCTCCTGCCCACCTTTTCCTCCAGCTTTGCACCAGCCTTGCGGAGCCCACTGGACTGCACTCTGCATGGCTTCCTCTGGGACGTGCCTGTTGTGCACATGCATGTGCAGGGCCTGTGCATGCGTGTGCTCATGTGTGCCCTGGCATGTGTGAGTGGACACACGTGCAATGCCTTTCGTCTTTTTTTTTTTTTTTGAGTTGGAGTCTCACTCTGTCGCCCAGATTGGAGTTCAGTGGCCGCTTCCGGCCACCGCAGCCTCGACCTGCTGGGCTCTGATGATCCTTCCGCCTCAGCCTTCCGAGTAGACGAAACTACAGGTGCGCGCTACCATGCCCCGCTAATTTTTTTTTTTCTGATTTATTGTAGAGATGAGGTTTTGCCTGCCCAGGCGGGCCTCGAACCCGCGGGCTTGGGCAATCCACTCACCTCAGCCTCCCAAGGCTCGGAATTACAAGCT
>CAUYQG010150691.1:0-31434 GCA_963574415.1 Tarsius wallacei | reverse complement strand
AAAGCCAGAGCACTTCCGTCTCAACTCTTCTGAATCTTGCTCAAAATTGACTGACCTCTCCTCCTCTGCACCCCCAACGTGTCTTGTTACTCGCTTTGTTGGGGGGACCTGGGGTGCACAGAGCTGATTTCCTCATAAACCTCAGCTCATGGCGCACTCTTGAAAACTAAGAGTGTGACCGTAACTTACATCTGCCCATGTGGACCTGTCCCATGCTTCGTCCCCATCTAAGGGGACCAAACCCGAGTCCCTTGCTCTCTTTTGTGTGCAGTTTTATTGGATCAAAAGTTTTTTTGCTGGGCTCAATGGCTCAGCCTGTAATCCCGCGCTTTGGAAGGCCGAGGTGAGTGGATTGCCTGAACCCGCAGGTTTGAGACACCCCTGGGCAACTTGGCGAGACCTCATGTCTACAATAAATAAATAAAAAAAAATAGCCAAACATGGTAGCGCGCCTGTGGTTCCAGCTACTTAGAAGGCTGAGGCGGAAGGATCGCCAGAGCCCAGCAGGTCAAGGCTGTGGTGGCCGGGAGCGTGACACTGCACTCCAGCCTCAGCGACTGAGTGAGACTCCGACTCAAAATTTGTTTTTTTTTTGAGTCGGAGTCTCACTCTGTCGCCCAGGCTGGAGTGCAGTGGCACACTCACAGTCACTGTAGCTTCGACCTACTGGACTTAGGTGATTCTTCCACCTCAGCCTTCCAAGTAGCTAGAACTACAGGTGCGTGCCACCATGCCTGGCTAATTTTTTTATTTATTGTAGAGATGAGGTCTTGCCAAGTTGTCCAGGCTGGTCTCAAACCCCTGGAATCAGGCAATCGTCTCACCTTCACCTCCCAAAGTGCTGGGATTACAAGCGTGAGCCACTGTACCTGGCTAGTTGTTTTTTTTTTTTTTTAAGTTGAAAAAATTAACTGGGCATGGTGGCACATGTCTGTAGTCTCAGCTACTTGAGAGGCTGAGGCAGGAGGATCACTTGAGCCTAGGAGTTGGAGACTGCAGTGAGCTATGATTGTGCCACTGCACTGCAGCCTGGGTGACAGAGCGAGACCCTATCTCAAAAAAAAAAAAGTTGAAAACAAATATACATTTTGCAAAAGTACATTTTAGAAATAAGTCTAGATCTGTCAGGCATAATGGCTCATGCCTGTAATCCCATTACTTTGGGAGGTGAAAGTGAGAGGATTGCCTGAGCCGGTAGTTCAAGACCAGCCTGGACAACTTGGCAAGACCTCATCTCTTCAATAAGTCAAAAAATTAGCTGGGCATGGTGACACACACCTATGATTCCAGCTACTTGGAGACAGAGTGGGAGACAGAGTGAGACTCCAACTCCTCCCCCAAAAAACTGTCAGGCTTTTGGGGACCTGCTTTTTTCACTCATTTCATCTTTTCAAGAATTGTCTGCATTGCTGCAGGACACCTGGTCCCTTCTCTCTGACTGGTATGTGCTACCATCCCCTCCCACACTCCCGTTGGGCATTCAGGTGGCTTCCTGACTTTTGCTGTTACAAACAGCGCTACTGCAAACATTCTAGTGCATGCGCCCTGAGGGAGTATTCTTTGGTGCACATCTCTGAAATCGGAACTGCTATGCCCCAGGAATGCGAATATTCCATCTCAGGAGATGATGTCCAACCATCTTCCAGCGTGATGGCACCAGCGTCCACCCATCGGTGATAGATAGAGCTTCAGCTGCCCATGGCCTCTCTGACTCTTGGTAGGGTCACATTTGACATTCTTGATGGACAATTTGGCAGAAAGCTGTACCTGTCACACTAAAAGACATTGGTTGGTCCCTGTTTCTCACCATCCCGTCAAACTATGTGGGACTCTTGGTGGCAGGGTCCTGCCCTCTTTGTCACTGCTTCCCCAGCACCTGGCACAAGGCCTGGCACATTGCAGGTGCTCACAAGGGGACTTGGGAACCAGTCGAGAACTTTGCAAGGCCTTTAGCTAAACATGAAGTTCTCTAACCTAACCATCCCCCTGGAGGTTGGCAGTTCATCATCACCATTGTCACTTGCTTTAGGGAGGCAAGAAGATGGCAGGGATTGCCTTGAGGATTCACCTAAGGGGTCAAGCCGGGCCCCAGCCCTTCCCCGGCCCCTGCTCCTCCACAGCTCCCCGACCCCACCCCTCATCCCCAGGACTCACTTCAGCAAGACTCCTATGGGTCTCTGATAGTACTGGTGATAGGCGACCCAGGGGGGCACGAGGTATCGTTCCGGGTTGGGACCCTCGGAATTAAAGAGAATGGCCACGTCTTCGGGGTCTATGATGTAGACGGAATCCACGTTGCCCAGCTTCTCCCTATAGGGGTAGGGGAAGGGGCTGACGGAAGGGTCCC
This sequence comes from Tarsius wallacei, assembly GCA_963574415.1. NCBI lineage: Eukaryota > Metazoa > Chordata > Mammalia > Primates > Tarsiidae > Tarsius > Tarsius wallacei. The sequence goes on along the minus strand of CAUYQG010150691.1, from coordinate 29,087 downwards.
AGGATGGCCGGGGATGCAGGCTCAGCACAGCTGCCTCCAGGGCCACAGCTCGCTGGCTGTGTGGCCTGAGGCCAGGCCCTCAACCCCTCTGAATCTGTTTCCTCTTCTGTAAAGCAGAGACCTATATAGCACCTGTGTCCCAGGATTGCCAAGAATCACGATGCTGCTGAGTATGCAGGTGCAACCTTTGTTAAGCATTCTATAACTGACCACACTGCCTGTGTCCATACCCACAGCAGCCCAGCCTTCACCCAACCGCAGAGCTCAGGACCACACCCCATATTTGTGTCACCTCTGGAGTGACTCACTGTAGCTTTCCAGACAGGCCATATCCCAGGCCAAAGATTGAAATTCTGGGAGTAGCCATCCTGATGCCAAGAGTCAGACAACTGTCTCATGTGACCAGTGTCCTTATACCAAGAGATGAGAACAGACATACACACAGAGAAGAGCCCATGGGAAGACATGGGAGAAGGTGGCATCTGCAAGCCAAGGAAGGAGGCCTCAGGAGGAGCCAACCCAGCCCACACCTTGATCTTGAACTTCTGGTTTCCAGAACTGTGTGAAAATATGTGTCTGCCTGTGATCCCAGCACTCTGGGAGGCTGAGGCTGGAGGATTACTTGAGTCCAAAAGTTTGAGACCAGCCTGGGCAACATAGCAAGACCCAGTCTCTACAGAAATAAAAAAATAAATCGGGTGCAGTGGTGTGCTCTTGTAGTCCCAGCTACCCAGGAAGCTGAGGCAGGAGGATCGCTTGAGCCCAGGAGGTCTAGGCTGAGGTGAGCCATGATCATTCACTTAAGTCTGGGACACAGAGTGAGACCTTGACTCAAAAAAAAAAAAAAAAAAGAAGAAAAGAAATTTCTGTTGTTTAAGCAAAAAAAATTAAAAATACAAATAATACCCCAAAAAAAGAAAATCTCACTTTTCTTTTCCCCCGTCTTTTGCCTAAAATAGTCCATTCAAGATATATTTTAAGGCAAAATATCATAAAAACGTACAGATATAAACCAAGTGTGCTCTCTCTACCTCTCTCCTTCTATGTCGTTCTCCTGCCCTCTCCCTCCCTCTGTCTCTCCCTCTTTCTCTCTTCCCAAGTATAGACCTTCCCCAATTCCAAGGCCTTCCAGAGAGTCCCGGAAATGTCTTTCCAGCTACCACGTGTCCTCATGCTTACCAGCCCCCTACCCCCACCCCAGCTCAGCCAAGTCCTTGAACCATGGGTATTATTACCAATTCCACTTCTGGGACTGTAGTTCAAGGCAATGATCTGACATCTCAATGCTGCACGATGGCTAGGAGCATACATGGTAGCACTGCGTCTCACAGCAAAAGCCCAGGGTGGGTTATGCGTTCACTTTAAATAACTGGCTAAAAAAAATCCAGACTGTGGACTACTCTGCTGCCTTTTGAAATTACATTAGAGAGAGAAAGTAGAAAAGAAGCCCTCCAAGTCTTGGGACAAGACCAAGCAGCATCCATAATATATTCATTCACACTCCTCACAGACTTAAATATTATCCTAGTGGAGATTGTATCTGACTTCTGTTTTTCATTTGTGCGTCTCTGTATTTTCTAAGTTGCTCTATATATGAAACAGGAACAGCCTTTGTGTTAGGGAAAAAACCCACAAAATTTGTGTTTTCGATTCCTCACATTTGACCAAGAACAATGGCTCACACCTGTAATCCCAGCACTTTGGTAGGCTGGGGCAGGAGAATCACTTAAGCCCAGAAGTTCAAGACTAGCCTAGGCAACATGGAGAGGCCCTGTCTTTACAAAAAATATTAGCTGGGTGTGGTGGCATGTGCCTGTAGTCCCAGCTACTCCGGAGGCTGAGCCATAAGGATCACCTGAGCCCAGGAGGTAGAGGCTGCGGTGAGATGTGATTGTGCCACTGCACTCCAGCCAGGGTGAGACCTTGACTCAAAAACAAAAAAAAAGAAGAAGAGAAGAAATTTCTGTTGTTTAAGCAAAAAAATTAAAAATACAAATACTACAAAAAAAAGAAAATCTCACTTTTCATTCTCATTTCATTCTCATTTCCAGGCTTTGTAATATAGTATAATGGCACACAAAACCCACCAGCTCGGGCCCAGCCCTGACTTTGCCCTGATGAGCTGTGTGATGTTAGCAAGACCCTCTTCTCACTGAGCCTCGCTTTCTCCATGTGTAAAATGGGTATGATGACATCGACTTCAAGGACATGTTGCAAGACTCAGATAAAAGCGACTCAGAAAACAGGAAGGGGCTTAATATGATAAGAATGTTCCTACTGGTGGAGGGAGGAAAGGTGGAGGAGATGGGGGGGAAGGGAGAGAGGCAGGGGTAACCAGAGCACCAGCAGGCCTAGGAGAGAGGGGAGGAAGGGGAACGGGATAGGGGGGCAAACTCCCAAGCCTAGCACTCGACCCAGGTGGGGCTGTAGCTTCTGGCCTTCAACCAACTGTATGGGGGGAAAAGGCAGCTGGGACTTCAAAGAAGTGGGAGACAAAGGTGGGGAGGGAGCCGAGTGACCCCAACACAAACAACCCTGCCTCCCCCGCCCCCACACCTAGCCATCCAGCCAGCCACCATGTCACATCTGCACTCCTCCCCCTTCATGACCTGTTAGAATTCTTTGAGTGGGAAAGAACCTTTCACTGAATGTCAAATGTACGGTCCCTCTTGGTCTCCCCTCCCAGCCCCCAACCACTGCCTACATGACCTCCTATCCCTCACTCAAAGAAAAGGACTTAGGTGTGGCTGGACAGCTGCCCGCCTAGCCACAGTTGAGCCAGGGACGAAGGTGTCTGGGGGCTCAGATGCCAAAGACCAAAGGCCCTTTCCGCCCAGCGGGGAAGCAAGGCCAATGCTTGGGAAAGGGAAGACGCTGCTTCAGAAGTACAGGGCTGAGGCCAGTACCCCAGCAGGACAGGAATCTAGCTAGGTGACCACTCTGACCTTCGGGCTCCTCCTTTCACCATGGGGATAAGAAATTTACCTTACAAAGTGACCTGAGGATAATGGATACAGGGAAGGTGGTATTGAGTAGGGCTTCTTCTCCAAACCACCCCCCATCGCATAAAGTTTCAAAGCTGTGGGATGCAGGGAAGTTTAAGGCCTCAGGCCTGGGGCTGGGGAAGACTTTCCCTGCTCCCACCACCATCCTCAGGTCTGGAAGGAATAAAATCAGAGATGGGCAGGAGTCTGGGGCTGGAGGACAGAACCCTGTGGAGAGGGGAGCATGGCAGGGCTGCCCGGGTCCCCCTCCATCTCCCTGTCCCGCCGGCCCCCATCCTCCACCAGGCTTACCTGTAAATGGGGCCATACTTCTGGAAGTTCTGGACATGGCGATAGTGAATTCTGTGTGTGCCTTTCTCCCGCCAGAAGCGGTACAGGTTTACCCAGCCATTGTCACCAGGAGAGGGAATCTCGTTGAAGGGGCGAGGGCTGCGGGTAGAGACCCCGACACTCTCAGTCGTGAGTGACCTGGGACATTCCAGGCTCTCCCCAGAGATGCTCAGGAAGGGCTGGCTGCCTCTGACCAGGACTGAGCGCCAGAGAAGCCCCCTGGCCAGCATGCTGACCCCGTGACAGCTGAGGTACTTGCTCCACCTCAGCGGGACCTGCCGGAGTTACTGGCCTGGGCCAGGCTTATAGCCTCCAGCTCAAGGCTAGGCAAGAGGCTGACGAAACAAGCAGCCTCCCTCCTCCTCCTCCTCCTCCTCCTCCTCCTCCTGCAGGCTCCAGCCCATGCGGAGCCCCGCCCAGGCTCTGGGTATGAAGGCTCAGTTTGGAATTCCTGCAGCCAAAGGGGTCTGCCCCTGTCTCTGTCCTCAGCACCAGCCCTCGAAGACCCCTGAGATACTTGACTGTGCCTTTGCCTGAGCTGGGGTCTCTTGTCAGCCCCTGCAGCTGGGCCCAGGCGCTGGCAGACATCAGCCAAAATGGGCAGACAGACTGCACCTCATCTCTACTATAAATCAAAAAGTCAGGCTGGGCACAGTGGCTCAGTCGGTAATCCCAGCACTTTGGGAGGCCGAAGCTAGAGGATTGCCTGAACCCAGGAGCTTGAGACCAACCAGGGCAACTTGGTAAAACCTCGTCTCTACAGTAAATCACAAAAACTAGCCAGGCATGCTGGCGTGCATCTGTAGTTCCAGCTACTTGGAAGGCTGAGACGGAAGGATCACCTAAGCCCAGTAGGTTGAGGCTGCAGTGGCCGTGAGTATGATACTGTACTCCAGCCTGGGCGACAAGAGTGAGACTCCAACTCAGAAAAAAAAAAATTACCCTGATGTGCTGGTGCGTATCTGTAGTTTAGGTACTTGGAAGGCTGAGGCAGATGGATTGCCTGAGCCCAGCTGGTCGAGGCTGCAGTGGTTATGAGTGTGCCGTTGCACTCCAGCCTGGGAGACAAAGTCAGACCTCAACTCACTGAGGAGCCCAAGAGGAGGTCAGAGCCACCTGGCCAGCTTTGGGGCAGCAAACATCTTAGTCATGGCCCCACTAATAATATATAGCCATGTGTCACTGATCAACGGGGTTACACACTGAGGAATGTGTCTTTAGGTGATTTTAATGTTGCGTGAACATCACAGCATCCTTACACCAATCAAAATGGTATAACCTATACACATCTAGGCTGTACCATGTAACCTATTGCTCCTAGGCTACAAACCTGGGTGGCATGTTACTGTAGTAAATACTGCAGGCAACAGTATTATCTCTAAACGTATCTACACAGGCTGGATTGTTTACTCAGTGCTTTGAGAGGTCGAGGCAGGAGGATTGCTTGAGGCCAGAGGATTGCTTGAGGGCGGGATTTTGAAACAAGCCTGGGCAACATAGTGAGATCTTGTCTCTGTAGAAAATCAAAAAATAAGCTGGGCATGTATGCTGGTGCTCACCAGTAGTCCCAGCTACTCAGGATCACCTGAGCCCAGGAGGTCAAGGCTGAGGTGAGCCACGATCATGTCACTGCACCCCAGCCTGGATGACAGAATGAGACCCCCACTCAACAATAAAAATAGACATATCTGGCTGAGTAAGGTGGCTCACATTTGTAATCCCAGCAGTTTGGAAGGCCGAAGCAGGAGGATCTCTTGAGCCCAGGGGTTCAAGACCAGCCTGGGCAACATAGCAAGACCCCATTTCTATTTTTTAAAATGTGTTTTAATAAAAAATAAAAACAAATATATCTAAACATAGAACAGGTACAGTAGAAATACAGTATCATAGTCTTATGGGACCACCATTCATATGTGATCCATCATTGACTGAAACATCATTATACTGCACATGGTTGTGTGTATGTGTGATTATAAAATTTTTGATGTAGTTCCCTGATTTTTATTTATTTATTTTTATTTTTATTTTTATTTATTTATTTATTTATTTTTTTTTTTTTTTGAGTTGGAGTCTCACTCAGTCACCCAGACTGGAGTGCAGTGGCCACTCCCAGCCACTGCAGCCTCAACCTGTTGGGCTCCGGCAATCCTTCCACCTCAGCCTTCCAAGTAGCTGGAATTACAGGCATGCGCTACCATGCCCGGCAGATTTTTTGATTTATTGTAGAGAAGAGGTCTTGCCAAGTTGCCCAGGCGGGTCTTGAACCCGCGGGCTCAGAAAATTCACTCACCTCGGCCTCCCAAAGCGCGGGATTACAGGCTGAGCCACCGAGCCCAGCAGTTCCCTGATTTTTAAAGTTCTACTTTTTTCTGCTTGAAAAAAAAAATGCCCTCTATTTTCTGAAAATGTTGTAAGTGGCAAGCATTGCTGTAATTTTAAAAATTACAAACATGTGTTTATTGTAAAACATGAGGGAAAGGACAAACAAGAAAATTAAAATCCTCTGAGTCGTTAACATTGAGTGAAGGAAGCCAGACCCAGAAGCATGCATACTGTTGGAGTCCATTTTGATAAAGTTCAAGAACTAGCCGAGTTCCTTTACAGCATCAGAAGTGGTTCTCTTGTGGGATAATGGCTGGGAGAGGGCACAACAGAACTTTCTGGGGTGCAGGAGATGTTCTCTTTCTTGAACTGAATGTTTACATATGTAAAAATTTGCTGAGCTATACACTTGTGATTTTTTCATTTTATTGACTATAAGTTAAAATTTTAAAAAATTAGCTGGACGTGGTGAGCCCCCAGAGTCCCAGCTACTTGAGAGGCTGAGGCTGGAGAATCACCTGAGCCCAGGAGGTCGAGGCTGCAGTGGCCATGATCATGCAATTGCACTACAGCCTGGGTGACAGAATGAGACCCTGACTCAAAAAAAAAAAGACCTTTACAAAGAGAACACCGACTCACTAAGTAGGAGAAAAACCCAAAATAATCTTTGGTGCTAGTTTTCCCCATTCCCAGCTCAAGGAAGAATGAGTTGTCACCACAGGCAAAGCATAGGCCACTCTGACACAATAAAGAGGACACTCTGGGGTCACTGCCATCTGGCAAGGAGGTGCAGCGGTTCATTCTGTGGGTCCCAGCAAGGGTAGCAGCATCGCCACAGCTAAACAGCCATCCTGCTGACTCAGGTGATGGTCAGCAGACTCTCTCCGTGTAGGAGGCCAACGGATGTGGTCCTTGCATTTATTAAAGCAGCTGGACATCCAGGGCCGGGCCATCCAGACACAAATTCCCACAGAATTTTTGGAGATACTTCAGCTAATGATTCTACACCTTGTCTCAAGGCAGAAGCCAAAAACTCTCTTTCCCAGCATCCCTTGCAGCTGGGATGAAGGCAAATGACTCGGGCTCCACCAACCAGATGTCCCCTCCTGAAATTCTGATTGAGAAAGTAACAACATGATGGAGCAGGCACCACGTGGAACCCACCCGGTGGCAAAGACCTTCACCCTGGGCCAGCCGCAGCCCTGTGGAGGGTGAGTGGGTGGTCACCAAGGCAGTTCTAGGGTGTGATTTAAGTGATATTCCTAATACTTTGACATCCAAGCCAGATCATCCATCCTCCTAGAGATGATGTGAACTACAGTCTCCTTTGATGAATCCTTTTCCTGCTACACATTGGCTAGAGTGAGTTCTGTTGTTGACGACCAAGCACTGTGTATGACACAACGGTAAACAACCAACTGTATTGCTAAGAGTTTATCATAGCTTACATTTCACAGTTATCTGAGCAGGATCTGAGCAGGATCATTTTGTACCATCTCACTTTTACTTCATGACCTATAGGCTTTAAGTCATTAAGGGGATATTATGAGAACCAAAGAGAGATAGTCTTATGGAAGACTATCACTTGATGGAAAGATAAGGCACAAAGGCTTGCTATGGGAACTGCTACTGTAATACCCACACTTCTGCCACCCGCAGATAACTGCTTGTTTGTTTTTGTTTTGTTTTTTTCTTTCAGAGGCAGGCTAGAGTGCAGTGGTACAATCACAGCTCACTGTAGCCTCAAATTCCTGGGCTCAAGTGATCCTCCTGTTTCAGCCTCCCAACTAGCTGAGACTACAGGCACACACCACCATGCCCAACTGTTTTGTTACGTTATTATTATTATTATTTTTAGAGATGCGGTCTCACGATGTTGCCCAGGCTTGTCTTGGAATCCTGGCTTCAAACGATTCCTCCTACCTCCACCTCCCAAAGCACTGGGATTACAGGCGTGAGCCACCACACTCAGCCAGATGACTTTAAAACATTTTGATGTGGTTCTTCTGGTTCTTTTTCTAATTAATTTTTCCTTCTTTTTTTCTTCTCTTTCCAAGTGATTAAAACTGTATTCATTTTTACTTCAACATACAGTTTTATTGAAATAATCCATGTAGGTGATTGAAAAATTCAAGTAGTTCTTGCATCAGTCCAGAGTCAACCAGAAGACCAGACCCATATTAAGAAACATATTGACTTGTGTAATCATGGGCTGGCTAGGCAAGCCCCAAATCTGTAGGGCAGTCCATCAGTAAGGACAGGCTGGGCCCTATGTGTGGGCTGAAGCCCTGTCCCCAGGCAGGATTTTTTTTTTTCCAAAGAAGCCACAGCACTGCTCTGAAGGCCTTTCATCAGATTGAACCTGTCTACCCAGATTGTCAAGGATAATCTCCCTTACTTAGAGTCAACTGATTTTGGACTTCAATCACATCTATAAGCCAGATGTGGTGGTTCACGCCTGTAATCCCAGCACTTTAGGAGGCTGAGGTGAAAGGATTGCTTGAGCTCAGGAGTTTTAAATCAGCCTGGGCAACATGGCAAGACCTCATCTCTATAAAAGATCAAAATAATAAGTCAGACGTGGTGGCATACCTGTAGTCTTAGCTATTTGGGAGGCTGAGGTGGAAGGATCACCTGAGCCCAAGAGGTCAAGTCTGTGGTGAACTGGAATCACACCACTGCACTCCAGCCTAGGCAGCAGACCAAGACCCCAAGCAAAAAATTAAAAAATCCGGCCGGGCTCGGTGGCTCAGCCTGTAATTCCAGCACTTTGGGAGGTGAGGCAAGTGGATCGCCTGAGCCCGTGGGTTCGAGACCCACCTGGGCAACTTGGCGAGACCTCATCTCTACAATAAATCAAAAACTAGCCAGGCATGGTAGCTGTAGTACCAGCTACTTGGAAGGCTGAGGCAGAAGGATTGCCGGAGCCCAGCAGGTTGAGGCTGCAGTGGCCGGGAGTGTACCACTGCACTCCAGTCTGGGTAACAAAGTAAGACTCCGACTCACACACACTAAAATAAATAAATAAAAATAAAAAAATCATATCTACAAAATACCTTCACAGCAACACCTAGATTCATTTGATGGAATAACTGAACACCGTAGCCTAGCCAAGTTAACACATAAATTTATCAGTCAGTGCTCCTGACTATGCACAAAACAGTACTTAAAACTATCAACAGGATCACCAAGCTTATATGAGGGGGATCCCCCCAGAAATGGAATTTATCTATTAAAAATTGTGTATTCTTACATGTTTAAACTTCAATCACCTTCAAAGTACTTTCCGTTTGATGCAGTACACCTATTGAGACGCTTTTTCCACTTACTCAAAGCAGTTTTTGAACTCGTCAATTTTGATGCCTTTTAGTACTTCTGCCATTTTTTTGTTTCACCTCTTCCACATCGGCAAAATGTTTCTCTTTGAGGACTTTTTTCATCCAGGGAAAGAAAAAAAAGTCTCTCGAGGTAAGATCGGGTGAATAGGGAGGGTGGGGTACGAGGGTCATGCCACTCTGGGTCAAAAACTGCTGAACACTCAGCATGGTGTGGGCAGGTGCACTCATAAATCACCCATCATGAAATGGGAGAAAAAAAATTAACTGAAGCTTAACACAGCCTCTCACAATAACGCTAGCTGGAACATGGATGCTGATGGGTTCCTAGAACACTTACCTAGTAGGGGAAGCCTGTACTACAAGGGACCCACCTTCTGAAAGATAATTCCGGGTTTTTGGGGTGCCCCTCGTAAGGAAAGAGAGCTCTAACCCTCCCTTCTCCTGAAGCTGCTTCCCACAGGAGAATGGAAATCCCTTGCCACAGTCAACCAGTCACCTGTTTCTTCTTGGAAGCATCTTTCAGCCATCATGTTCTCTAATCCATGCTGCTTATCTCTGAGCCCATGCACAGCTTCTATCCAGAGACCTCCCTTCACCATCACCTTGGAACCTTTTTCTCACCCCTGTTTCCTGCATCCCACGTCCCTCCCGTTTTGCTGAAATGCATACTCAGTACCTTCTGCAGAAAGAGTGCAGGAAGGGCATATTTTTGAGGCAGTGCTTATCCGACAATATCTTCATTCCGCCCTCACACTTGATTGAGAGTTTGGCTGGATATAGAATTCTAAGTTGGAAATAATTTTCATGCTTTGAAATATTTTTTTGAAAACATAGTTCCGTTGTCTCCACTTTCTAGAAGTGTTGTCGAGAAGTCCAAAGTTATCTTGATTCCTGAACCCTTGTTCCTGGATAACTAGTCTAGCTGCTTCCCTTGCAGTCAATCGAAAAGAGGCAGAAACTGAGAGAAAGGGTAGTTTTATTAGTCTGCAACTAGGTTGCAGGAAGTGAGCTCGCATCCTTAACAAGCCTGCTCAGAGGCAGTTTAAATTTATTTAGTATTCGTATCTACATTTCATAGCCCTTCACCCACCACTGAGTCAAAATTACAACAATCAAAAGGAGAACACCTGCTACTTCAAACAAGCTACCACCTTGGTGTATTTAGATAGGGAAGTCACAACAATCAAAAGAAGAACACCTGGTACTTCCAACAAGCTACCTTGGTCCGTTTAAATAGACAACTCAGAATCAAACATGTGAGATGTGAGAAGCCTTTTCTATAAAACTCCCCACTATCAGATGTACCCATAATTTCTGTCCTGGGGTTGCTGATCCTTTCTGTTTGAACATTTGATCGGCCCTTCTCTCTGTTGTTTTTGTTTATTGTTTTTTGTTTTTTGCATCACATACAACTTTTGCCATAAGTTCAGCATTTAAACAATACATAAAACAATAATACACACACTAAAGCAGTTATTACTAATTTACCTATACCGGAAAAGATACTTCTTAGCCAGGATCGGTGGCTCAGCCTGTAATCCCGCACTTTGGGAGGCCAAGGTGAGTGAATTGCCTGAGCCCGTGGGTTCGAGACCTGCCTGGGCAAGTTGGCGAGACCTCATCTCTACAATAAATCAAAAAATTAGCCGGGCATGGTAGCCTGCACCTGTAGTTCCAGCTACTTGGAAGGCTGAGGCGGAAGGATAGCTGGAGCCCAGCAGGTTGAGGCTGAGGTAGCCGAGAGCGTACCACTGCACTCCAGTCTGGGCGACAGAGACTCCAACTCAAAAAAAAGAAAAGAAAAGAAAAGATACTTCTTAAGCCAGAATGGATCCATGAAAATAAGTTAGAAACCCAGTCCAAAATTCCAATGAAGCCCCCATCTAAAAAGGGAGTCTGATGACCCAGGGTCTGCGGTAACCAAGTGACTTGCTATCTAATTTTCTCAATGCTGGTTTCCACTTGTGCGGATGTGTTAATATAGGAACAACAAGAAGAATTAATAGTCATAAAAACTCCACCTGGTTTGGTTAGAATGTAATTGAAAACCATTCTATTGTCTAAAACTACCATAGCCAAAGAACCTAAGGAAGCTTGCAAATTACTTAAAGATTTTGCAGTTTAGGCCGGGTGCAGAGGCTCACAGCTGTAATCCTAGCACTTTAGGAGGTGGAGGCAAAAGGATTGCCTGAGCCCAGAGGTTTGAGACCAGCCTGGACAACTTGGTGAGATCTCGTCTCTACCATAAATAAAAAAACTAGATGAGTGTGGTGGCGTGCGCCTGTAGTTCCAGCTACTTGGAAGGCTAGGCAGAAAGATTGCCCAAGTCCAGCAAGTCGAGGTTTTGGTGGATGTGACTGTGCCACTGCACTCCAGCCTGGGCAACAGAGTGAGACTTTGACTCAAAAATAAATAAATAAATAAATAATTTAAAAATAAAAAGTCTTTATTTAAAGAAAAAAAAGATCTCGCAGTTTCATCAGCAAATATTTTAAGTGTTTTAGATAAAGTTCTTAGCACATGCTAGTGGGCCACAACTCCCCACCATGGCAACAAGGAATAAGCCATAAAATACCTGTCTCCCTCTGGGATTCCTCCTATGAATCTCAACGGTACTGAGTGAGTAATTTCAGGGTGCTGGTCCAAAGTGCAGTTTCTGAAGCATTGTGGATACTGGATTGACCATCAGAGCAACTAAACATTGCCCCTGATCCTCTTTGTTTCACAGGAAGTTTAGGGCCCACAGAATGCTGTCCCTCTCACACACAGAAGCATAGCCTTCTGGGGCACAGTGTATCTTAGTCCCTGAGCTGCAGTTCCAGAGGGCAGTCTTCAGCATCTAGATGGGGTAGAAGCAGTTTGCCAAAGATCCTCCAGTTTTTTGTTTGTTTGTCCTTTTTTATCTGCTGTATGATGTTATGTCAGAGTCAGGTTGAAAAACAAACTTCACTATATAGGATATTAGTAAAACCACACCTGGTGAGTCCTTATCAGGCATGACTTCTGAAGCCTCTTAGTTAGGAATTTGGATAAGAGAAGAAATGCTCACAATTTAGCCCTCAGATCCCCCAATGGCCAGACATCATTCCTATGAATGCATGTGTGAGCCACTAAACAGCAGGAGGTTCCAGCCAGGTGCAGTGGCTCATGCCTATAATCCCAGCATTTTGGGAGGCAGAGGCGAGAGGATTGCCTGAGCCCAGGGGTTCAAGACCAGCCTGAGCAACTTGGTGAGACCTCATCTCCACAATAATTTTTTTAAAATCAGCTGGGCATGGTGGTGTGCACCTGTGGTTCCAGCTACTTGGAAGGGTGAGGTGGAAGGATCACCGGCGCCCAGCAGGTCAAGACTGTGGTGGCCGTGAGCGTGCCACTGCACTCCAGCCTGGGAGACAGAGTGAGACTCCAACTCAAAAACAAAACAAAACAAAAAAACAAAAACAAAAAGACAGGAGGAGTTTCCATGCCACTAGAAAGGCTGCCTAATTCATTTGCCTGGCCAGGTCCCATAGAGCTAGAAGTTACACTCCCAGACTTATCCACTTGTTGCCAATAGTTTCTGCATCAGTGATGCTGGATTATGGGGGAGAGGCCATGGTTTGAATTAATTTTATAGCCAATTGTTTAAGGGCAAGAGGGAGTCAGGCCTAGAGTTCAGGTCTGAAAAAACATCCTGGATCAGATCTATCTTATAAGCTATTATGATTCGGGTCCTTGATTTTATCCTTCTCCTGTACTTGACATAGCACTGACAAGAGACATGTAATGATAACATAATGATGATTTAAAGATGAGAGTTATTTCAGAGTTCAGGAGGACTGGCCTGGTCCAATGTCCCTGGAGGATGCCTGCTTTTGGTGTGAGATGTGACTCCAACTCAACTCCCTTTAATTTTGCCGTACAAGGTTAGTTAAATGTACCTGGCAAGGTCCCATAGTTGGTCAGAAATTGCTTTTTGAAAGGGATCAAAGCAAAACAATTATTGTTAATGACAAAAGTCTTAAGACAGCCATTTTCAAATACACAACTGATAAGAAAATTTGGTTATTCTGTGAAATATAACAACACAATAATTATCATCGATAACATATACTGAGACATATCAGAATTACAGGAATACTAAACAATTTGGAACACATATAATTTAAAGAGAAGTATTCTTTTATATTTCACTTTACTTCCTGTATGATTTTAACACACCAAGAAAGCCAAATATGAGTCTTTTAAACTTCGGGAAACCCAATACTTAAAAAAACTTAAGAAGCTCAGAAAGACTGAATTCAGAACCCAAACCCTTGGCATTGGAAAGTTTGTTAAATATCAAAGATTTCAAACACATGTCATCACAACACCAGATTACACATCACTGAAAAATAGTCATTCATTTAGCAAAAATGATGATTCAAACGTTTAAAAAGTGAAAAGCTTTACTTTTTAATCAAGGAGACTCATTTCTTAAACAGTGAGAACTAAGAAAGGCAGTGTAAGGGCAACTGAATCTGTCTCCTTTCTCTCTCTCCACATATACATTTTTTTCATCTTACTTAAAAGATAAACAAATATATTTTGTTATTGCCTGAAATCATAAAAAAACCTTATTTGAAAGAGAAAGACAAAATTTATCTTTATTTATTATTAACAGGGAAGTAAATTTTAATAAAACCTTATAAACAAATTTACATTTTGTTTTCTTTTTCTTTCTTTCTTCGTGTGTGTGTGTGTGTGTGTGTGTGTGTGTGTCAGAGTCTCACTGCATCACCCACGTTGGAATGCAGTGGCATGCTCATGGCCACTGCAGTCTCCACCTGCTGGGCTCAGGTGATCCTTCCATCTCAGCCTTCCAAATAGCTGGAACTACAGGCACGAGCCACCATGCCTGGCTAATTTTTTTATTTATTGTAGAGACAAGGTCTTGCCAAGTTGTCCAGGCTGGTCTCAAACCCCTGGACTCAAAGCAATCCTCTTGCCTCAGTCTTCCAAAGTGATGTGATTACAGGCATGAGCCACTATGCCTGGCCTAAAAATTTACATTTTAAGTTTAGCCAGTTTGACCATAGGGTAAGAGCCCTACAAACTCTTTGTAACTTCTGTAAATTTCCATTAGAGAACAGACCAATGCTCCAAAGAAATTCTGTTATTCTGACAGAAGGATTTAGGCATTCGTACTGCACCAGTGCATTATTGTCATTAATGTTTAATTTGTAGACAATTCTGAATTAATTTCATCTCTCAAAAACTAGCTCTTACTATCTCACATGCCCATCTCTTCTGCAATAGTCCCCAGGTATAGAGAGAGATTGAATAACTGCAATTTTTGGCCTTGTATCTCATAAAGGCAGCTTATTTTGATTGTTACCTCTTCCTGGGCCTGAAGATGAAGCCCTAACTGTGGTATTTAGCAAGGCACGCTGTCTTTTCCAGTCCCAGGAGCCAAAGCAGCATAAGGACTAATTAATAGAACATCTATGAACAATGTAAAAGGCTCAGAATGTTCCATTAAAATAGAATCACAGATTACTATAAAAACAATGGTTATTTATTCAACCAAGGCAACAGACTTTAAAAGCAATACCAAAAGTTGCAAAAACTCCAATCTTCTCAAAGTTCAGTTTCACCATGTAATCAAAAACCTAACAAAAGAAACATAAGAATTACTTTGATGAAACATAAAATTCCTGCTTCCTGGACCAGCTACCAAAAAGGAAAAGAAAAATCTTCTGCACAAAAAGTTAAAGGAGAGAATTATTAAAGTTAAAGGGGAGAAAAGCTAAAAGCAGCAAGACACAATAAAAGTTGAACTTTTGAAATTCAAATCTGAAAAGTTATCAAAAAGAAACAGGTTAGAGAATTAAAAAGTCAAAAGCCACGTGTAATTTTATTAAGAGCAAATTAATATCTTACGAAAACCTTGTTTTATCATAAGCTAACAAACTTTGAAAGCAATACCATAAATAATTCCCTTTTAATTATAGCCAACTTAATCACATCCTTATATGACTTACACAGACCATCTATGACATGTTTGGACTTTCGTTTTGCCTTGTATTTCCCTCTTTCTTAAATGTCTAGTTATTTGGTTTCAGGAAAAAAAAATTACCATATAAAATCTTTTTTATATGAAATCGTTCTCTTTTCTTTATAACCTTACACTTCAGTGCAAACCCAAGAAATCTTGAATTATCTGTTAGAGGTCAGCTTTTGTACAGATAAGAACCATAGCACAATTTCAGAAAAATATGAAAGAAATATCATATCATAACCTTTTCTTAACTGAAAACAACCTAGACATTATTAAATGAGCTCATTAGAGCTTACAAAAAAATTTTAAGGTTTCAAATCACATAAAAAGCTCACCTATAAACATTACTTCATTTATGCATACTTAATCTATGTTCTGGGTGTTCTGAAATCTCACAATGCATACTGACACATCAGTTCTTGGACTGGAGATTTGGGTGGCCTTTCAATCTGGAGATTCGTGTTCTCAGATCTATGGAAATTTTCTTGCATAGTTTATTTCGTAACTTCTCCTGTCCATGTTTTCTCTTCTCTGTTTCTAGAACTCCTATTATTCCTATGTGAACTTCTGGATTTATCTTTATTTATTTTTTCTTTTCTCTTCTATATTCCATTTCCTTGTTCCATCTAATGAAAGATTCTCTACTTCAGCTTCTAACTGTCCATTGCAATTCTTATTTCCATTATCTGTTCTTTAATTTTTTAGGGCCTTTTCTTATATATGGATGTGAACATAACAGCTTCTCTTAACTCTCTGAAGATATTAATCATAGTTTTTGTTTGTTTAGTTTTCTTTTGCTCTCTGCCTGGTCTCCATTTGCTCTGAATTCCTTTTTCTGTTTGCTTTTGTCCTTACCTTCCATGACTGAAGTCTCCTCAAATGTCTGCTGATTTTTGGCAGTTTCTGAAGTTCTGTCTGGATTCCAAATTTAAGAGTCAGGACCCAAATGACTGACCACAGTTTGAATATGTGGGCAAGGTCTGTCCAGCTGTGGTTTCAGGGCAGGGTCATCTGGGAGGACTCTGACACACCCCAATGTCAGTGGCCATACAATGTTTTACTTGAGCTGGTCAATTTCTCTAGAGAAGAATCTTCTAGATCTTCAGTATGAAATCTCTCCCCTGCCTCACTGTGTCTGATGTCTGTAGGTCCAGAACCTTCTTGATTCAATGATTCCAGAGAGCAAACCTCACCACAGGGACCCAGAAGACCCCCAAGTGTCTTATGCACACAACCATGGTCATTGTGCTCATATGATTTTGTGAACTGCCATAAGCATTTCCCCTTAACAAAGGCCATTAAACATTCCTGAACTCCCTCATGACTATTCCGTTAGCTGAAGCCCATCCTCTGTGCCTTATTCTTTCAAGTCCAAAACTCTGAGACTCAGAGGTCAACATGGATGCTTAGGTGGGGTAACAACCAAGGGTGGAGGGGACGGGTGCAGTTATTTATTCCAGCATCTGCATCAGCATCTCTATTCCAGGCACAGGGCCAGGCAATGGTGGAGAACAGGCTCCAAGGGCCACATGGACCCTGCCCTCAGGGAGCCATAGTCCAGGAGGTAGTGTGAAAGCCAGGAACAGCATTAGCTCTAGAAAGATTCTAGCCTTCAAGGAGATGGATAAAGTGGGATTTGTGGGCTGAAGCCTGGTGGACCCCACAAGTAAGACTGGGAAAAAATGAGGTTCCTGAAAAGAGAGCAAAAGAGATGTGCTTAGGAGTTGCAGAAGAGAATGAGGAAAGGACCAGAGAAGACTAGGAGAGAACCAGGAGAAGGCAGAGAGAGAATGAGGGGAGGACAACAGAGGACAAGAGAGGACCAGAAGAGGACCAGGAAAGGACCACAAGTGCCAGGAGAGAATGAAGAGAGGACCAAAGAGAAAAAGAGAACCAGGAGAAGACCAGAGAGGACCAGAGAAAACAAGGAAAGGACCAAAGAGAACCAGAGATGACCAGGAGAGGACCAGAGAAGACAAGGGAGACGTCCAGAGAAGACCTAGAGAGGACCAGAGAGGACCAGGAGGGCCAGGAGAGAACTGGAGAGGACCAGAGAGGACCAAAGAGGATGAGAGAGGGCCAGAAAGGGCCAGGAGAAGACCAGAGAGGCCCAGACAAGGATCCGAGAGCACCAAAGAAGACCCGAGAAGACAGGAGAGGAACAGAGAGGACCAAGAGGGCTGGGACGGGACTAGGAGAGAAGCAGAGAAGAGGAGGAAAGGATCGGAGAGAAGGAGGAGAGGACCAGAAAGGACCAGGAAAGAAGAGGTGGAGAAAACAAGAAAGGACCAGGAGAGGACCAGAGAGGACCAGAGAAGACCACAAGAGGAGCTGGGAGTACCAGAGAGGACCAGAAGAGGTACGGAGAGGACTGGAAAGGACCGTGAGAGGACAAGAAGAGGACCAGAGAGCGCCAGGAGGGGACCAGAGAGAATCAGACAAGGCCAGAGAGAGCCAGGAGAGGGGCAGAGAGGGCCAGAGGAAACCAGGAGAGGACCAAGAGGACCAGGAGAGGATGAGGGAGAGGACCCGAGAAAGCCAGAGAGGAATAGGGGGCCAGGGGAGGATCAGAGAGGGCCAAGGATGACCAGAGAGAGCCAGAAAGGACCAGAGAGGATCAGAGAGGGCCAGAAGACGACCAGAGGGGACTAGCCAGGAGAAGGAGAGGATCAGAGAGGAGGAGGAGAGGACCGCAGAGGACCAGAGAGGGCTAGAGAGGACAAAGAAGGCCAGGAGAGAACCAGGGAGGACCAGAGAGAACCAGGAAAGGCCAGAGAGGGCCAGGGGAGGATCAGAGAGGACAAAGAGAGGAACAGTGACAGCCAGAGAGGACAAAGAGAGGACCAAAGGGGACCAGAGAAGACCAAGAAGGCCAGGAGAGGACTAGGAGAGGAGCAGAGAGGACCGGAGAGGGCCAGGAGAGGACGAAGGGAGAACTAAAGGCGTGGTGGTAAGCACCTATAGTCCCAGCTCTATGGGAGGCCGAGGTGGGTGGATCGCTTGAGCCCAGGAGTTCAAAACCAGCCTAGGCAACATAGCAAGACCTCATCTCCACAAAAAATCAAAAAATTAGCCAGGCATGTGGTGCATGCCTGTAGTCCCAGCTACTCAGGTGGCTGAGGCTAAAGTCCAAAATTAATAGCGCTAACTAGCAACAGAGTTGGGATTCAAACCTGGATGTACCTCGTCCAGGCTTGGGCTCTCAGCCCCTCGCCATGCTGCTGAGATGGGCCCTGGGTACACTGGCTGACGACAATGGCAATGTGACAAGACACCCTACACTCTGCAGACCCATGCCTGGATCGCCCTGAACCTCCCAGCTCTCACAGGCTGACAGATCTGGAAAGGCCCTGAGATTCTCATTTCTTTGGGTTCCCATTGCATAGATGAGAAGACTACACACCTAGGCTGTACCATGTAGCCTGTTGCTCCTGGGGTACAAACTTGGAAAGCATGTTACTGAAATAAATGTTGCAGGCAACACATAAGTATTTTTGTCTCTAAACATATCTACACAGGTGCAGTGACTCATACTGATTATCTCAGCACTTTGGGAGGACGAGGCAGGATTGCTTGAAGCCAGGAGTTTGAGACAAGCCTGGGCAACATAGCGAGACCTCTGCTCCACAAAAATTCAAAAAACTTGGCCGAGTGTGGTGGCCCTCATCTGTGGAGACTGATGTGGAAAGATCACCTGAGCCCAGGAGGTTGAGGCTGCGGTGAGCCATGGTTGTGCCACTACACTACAGCCTGGGCGACAGAGTGAGGCTCCGACTCAGAAACAAACAAAACAAGAGTGGCTCTTTCCCCCCACCTACCCTGTGTGAGACCAGCCCAAAAGAATCACTGCAGACTTCCACAGAATAGGTGCCTGGCTGATGGCGGAGGGCAAGGCCAGAGGAGAAAGAGGGTGGCAAAAAGGCCTCCAACCCCGCCCTCCCCCCCAGTCTTTGGAGAAACAAAGGAATTTCACCTTGGAATTTTGCCCCTCTTCATCCCTCCCAGTTGACCCTGACCAGGTTGTGATTCAGCACAGCTGATTCCGGAGTTCTCCTGCGGTCAGGCCCCACTGTGGACTCACTCCAAGACCTTGGCAAATCTAGTCACACCAACCCCAGGAGGTCACTGCTTCCCTGTCCACACACTGAGTCTCTGTTGCCTTCCTCTCCAAGTGACTTCCACAACCCCTTCCACCACGCCACAACCCTAGATCCATCCTCCCAGGTCAGAACCCCGCTGTCAGCCTGTGAGACCATGCCCTGCACCCATCATCTTCCCAGCCTTGGTCACTAACAGAGTTGTCAAACCACTTCAACAAAACAAAGGCCCATGGATAAAAAAGTGCACATCAGAACACACACACACACACACACACACACACACACACACACACACACACATATACCATGTAGAGCATTTTACAGCAACAGTCTACACTCTACCTTGTATTTTACATTGAAGATGAGGACTTCTCCCCTTCTTTCCCCTAAAATCTTATCTGTTGGCAAATAAAGGATGCATTTAATTTCTATTTTTACCTTTATTTTTTTAAATCAGAGTCTCACTGTCACCCAGGTTGAGGGTAGTGGCACAATCACAGCCATCGCAGCCACGACCTGCTGGGCTCAGGCATTTCTTCTCCCTCAACATTCCATGTTTTGTTTTCTGTTTGTTTGTTTGTTTGTTTGTTTGTTTTAGAGACAGGGTCTTGCTCTGTCACCCAGGCTGGAGTCTAGTGCCGCAATCACAGCTCACTTCAGTCTCAAACTCCTGGTTTCAAGTGATCCTCCTGCCTCAGCCTTCAAAATCCTATCTACTAGCAAATAAAAGATGCATTTAAAACATTCTTGTAAGAGGCATAGAATAGATAGGTGGTTGCTTAGGGTAGAGGGATGGAGGGATTGGAGGTTAATAAAAAGGGGACCCAAAAAAAAAACCTGGGACCAGCCCGGTGGCTCAGCCGGTAATCCCAGCACTTTGGGAGGCCAAGGCAAATGGATTGCCTGAGCCCATGGGTTCGAGATCAACCCAGGCAACTTGGCGGGACCTCGTCTCTACAATAAATCAAAAATTAGCTGAGCGTGGTAGCCCGCCTGTAGTTCTGGCTACTTGGAAGGCTGAGGCAGAAGGATCACCGGAGCCCATCAGGTTGATGCTGGGGTGGCCGTGAGTGTGTCACTGCACTCCAGCCTGGGCAACAAAGTGAGATTCCAACTGAAAAAAAAAAACGGAATTATGTTTTGGAGGTCAGGTCCCTTGTAATACATGCTTCCCCCGCTAGGTAAGGGTTCTAAGAACCCATAGGCATCCGCATACCAGTTAGTATTGTTGTGAGAGGTTGTGTTTGGCTTCAGTGAATTTTTTTTGAAGATTCTTTCAACACTTTTTGCCCATTTTGTGATGGGTAATTTATGAGTGTACCTGCCCACATCATGCTGCGAGTTCAGCAGTTTTTAACCAAAAACAGCTTGACCCCCATGCCTAAATCTCCCTGTCCACCCAATCTCACCCTGAGCAACTTTTTTTTGTTTCCCCAGATGAGAAAAGCCTCAAAGGGAAACGTTTTGCTCATGCGGAAGAGGTGAAACAAAAAATAGCAGAAGCACTAAAATTTAGGCATCAAAATGGACAAGTTCAAAAACTGTTTTGAGCAGTGGAAAAAGCATCTCAATAGGTGTATTGCATCCAACGGAGAGTGCTTTGAAAATGACTGAAGTTTAAACATATAAGAATAAATACACAATTTTTAATAAATAAATTCCAGTTTGGGTGTTCCCCCTTGTACACAAGGGTGTGGAGATTCTTAGGGTGATGAAAATGAAATATTCTAAAATTGACTGTGGTGATTATGGCGCAACTCTGTGAATCCTCCCAAAAACATGGAATTGTGTACTTTAAATGGGTGAATTGTATGATGTGCGTTACATCTCAACAGAGCTGTTCACACACACACACACACACACACACACACACACACACACACACAGTGACATCCCCCTGACCCCTCTGCTGTGTTTATCAGCCCATGAATCACCCATGACAGTGAAAGTTGTCTGTACACGACCACTTGACCCAGGATTCCTTGTGTTGAAACACTTGCAAGAAATTTAGAGCAACAGTTTTTAGGAGGAAAACGAAAAAAGTGCTTATCAAGAGCGGGTGTTACTCTCCCTGAGGGAGTGACCACTGCCCCATCGGGAACAGACCTTGGATAAAGAGAGGTGTGGAAAGAGCTGCTTTGCCTCACCCATGACCTCCAGCCCGGAATGACATCAGCCCGGGAAGGCAGTGTCTTACACGCAGCAGCAGGGCGATGATCTTCTGCCA
This sequence comes from Tarsius wallacei, assembly GCA_963574415.1. Lineage (NCBI taxonomy): Eukaryota > Metazoa > Chordata > Mammalia > Primates > Tarsiidae > Tarsius > Tarsius wallacei. The sequence continues at coordinate 7,746 of CAUYQG010150691.1, read as the reverse complement.
AGAACAACAGTCAGCTTGGCTTTTCCTGCTGGGATTCTCAGAGTCAAGGTAAAGTCCAGACGTTCCTCCATTAAAGCCAATCCCTTTGCTCTACAAAGTTCACGTTCCTCCCTGATGGATGTGGCATGGAAGGCCTCGTGCTCCTCTTCCTGGCAGCCACCCCAGCTTCCATTCAGATCCCCACACCTCAGCCTGTATGGTGGGGCACTGACAGCCCCCCAGGAATGACCCAGGCTTGGGGCTACTGCCCCATCCTGTCCAACAGCCTGTGATTCTGTTTCAGCCAGTGAGAGAAGAGGAAGGTTTGCTGGAGGCTTCCGGGAGAGAAGCATCCTCGCAGCTCTGAAAGAGCTTCAGAAACACATCATCCCTGCTGGACGAGGCTGAATGTACGTGCTGTCTATTGCTGTGACCAAATGACCCCAGGCCCAAGCCTGTTAACGCAGCACTTTAGAAGGTTGAAGCAGGAGGATCACTTGAGCCCAAAAGTTCAAGGCCAGCCTGGGCAACATAGCACACCTCATCTCTACAAAAAATTCGCGGGACGTGGTGGCTCATGCCTGCAGTCCCAGCTACTTGGGAGGCTGAGACGGGAGGATCACTTGAGTCAAGGAAGTCAAGGCTACATACAGTGAGCTGGGATTATTCTACTGCATGCTAGCCTGGGCAACAGAGTGAGACCTTGTCTCAAAAACTTTTTATAAAATGTAATGGCCCGGAGCCGTGCTCGGTGGCTCAGCCTGTAATCCCATGCCTTGGGAAGCCGAGGTGAGTGGATTGCCAGAGCCCGCGGGTTCGAGACCCGCCTGGGCAACTTGGCGAGACCTCATCTCTACAATAAATCAAAGAATTAGCGGAGCATGGTAGTGCGCACCTGTAGTTCCAGCTACTTGGAAGGCTGAGGCGGTAGGATCGCCGGAGCCCAGCAGGTCGAGGCTGCGATGGCCGGGAGCGGCCACTGCACTCCAGTCTGGGCGACAGAGTGAGACTCCAACTCAAAAAAAAAAAAAATAAAAAATGTAATGGCCCCAAAACTTAGTGGCTTAAAATAATGAACGTTTATAATCTCACAGCTTCTGGGCCAGACATCCAGAAGCAGCTTTGCTGGTGGGTTGAGCTCAGGATCTCTCACAAGGGGCTGCTGCTACCTGGGGCTTGACCAGGGTGGGGAACCTGCTTCCAAGCTCAGCAGATTAAACTAGCCCTTCTTCAGTGGGCCGGACACGGTGGCTCATGCCTGTAATCTCAGCACTTTGGGATGTGGAGGCAAAAGGATTGCCTGAGCTCAGGGGTTCCAGACCAGCCTGAGCAACATGGCCAGACCCTGTCTCTACAGTAAATCAAAAAATTAGTCGGGTGTGGTGGTGCATGCCTGTAGTTCCAGCTACTTGGAAGGCTGAGGCAGACGGACCACCTGAGCCCAGCAAGTTGAGGCTGCCGTGGCCATGAGCGTGTGACTGCACTCCAGCCTGGGCGACAGAGTGAGACTATGACTCAAAAAAAAAAAGACTCTTCAGTAGCTGTTGGTGGGAGGCCCTGATTCTCACGGCTATTGGTTGGAGGCCTCAGTTTTCTCCTCATGGGCCTCTTTGAGGACTGCTCAAGTGTCCTCTCCACACAGCAGCTATCTTTTCCCAGAATACATGATCTGAGAGACAACACACAGAAGACTGCAGACTTTCATGACCCAGTCTCTGAAGTCACACACCATCACCACTCCTTTTTCCATTTGTTAGAGGGAGTCGCTAAGTCTGGTCTACACTTAAGCGGGGAGGCATTGGGCTCCACCTTTTAAATAGAGTGTCAGAGAATGTGTGGACATAGTTTAAGCCACACTGAGGAAGCCAGCAGCCCCAGAGGTTTCTGACAGCCACTTTGCAACCACAAAGAAGAGCCAGTTTTTAGAACGATGTAAAGAAACAAAGCCTTTGATGCTACTGTGGACTAAACCAGCCCTCAGCCAGGCCTGCTTCGAAATGTCCAGTTAGTCGAGCACAGTGCCTCACACTAGTAATCCTAGCACTTTGGGAGGCTGAGGCAAGAGGACAGCTTGAGCCCAGGAGTTCGAGACCAGCCTGGGCAACATAGTGAGACCTTGTGTCTTCAAAAAAATCAAAGAATTAGTTGAGCATGGTGGCACACCTGTAGTTCCAGCTACTTGGGAGGCTGAGGCAGAAGGATCGCCTGAGCCTGGAAGGTTGAGGTTGCAGGCAGCCACGATCATGCCACTGCATTTCAGCCTGGGTCGCAGAGTGAGACTCCAACTCAAAAAATTAATTAATTAATTAAAATAAAGTATACAGGAAGAGATGTGTAGGTGATATGCAAAAACTGCACTATTTTCTATCAGGGACTTGAACATCTGTGGATTTTGGTATCCTCGGGAGACTTGGAACCAGTCCCTCACTGTACTTGATTTTTTAGATAAGAGCCAAATCCCCCAAAGACCTATTAGTTGGGTTTCAGCAATGAGACCAGATCGGTGACCTCAGATCCTGATGGACCGTACACCCTCTAAGTTCCAGAAGGTAATTCCAGATATGCCTTCCTGTGCCTCCGGCCTCCAGCTGAGATCATTAACCACCAATGTGGAGTGGGAAAAGCATTAAAAAGCTTAAGAACCTGAAAAATATGTGGTCGAGCTTCATATCCACCCGAGGCGGAGCCTATGGCAAATCCTCAGTGTTCACGGAAAAATTAGCTCCCACCTCACAGGACTATTGAGAAGATTCATGAAACATATATCTATCAAATGTATATTTCAAATATATATATTACCTATGTGCAGATGTATATTATATAATTTTTTTCCTCCCTCTCTGTGCTCCTGCCAACACTCAGACTGAAATTTTCACCCTCTCAAAAGTGACAAGAAGTTAGGGTCCAACTCTCACCAAACCCCTCCCGATGGGCAAGAGAATCCTCTAGTGGGTGAGGCTGGACCAAGGATTGGCCATGCCTGACTCTTCTTGACGCCCCCAGGACTGGCCATTGCTCACAAGGCCTGTGGCTTCCCCCCTCATTCCTGCCTCCTGAGTTCTGTACATGTTGTTCTCAGAGTAGAGGTTGTACACGTTCTGATCCACCTAAAAGTAAGAAGAGCCTGCAGAGTCAGCTTCATTTAAGTAAGAGGACTTCCTTGAAGTCCCACATGCATTCAACTACATCTCATTGGCCAGAACTTGAACTTAACTGCACCTAGCTGCAGGGAGGCTGGAAATGTCGTGGTTGTGTTGTGTTGTGTCGTGTTGTGTTGTTTGTTTGTTTGTTTGTTTTTTAAGACAATATGCTCAGACACCAGTCTTGGCTGCAGTAAGTTAAGCCAAGTCAGGAAAGAATGGGAAGAAAGCCTGGTTGAGACGGCACTCCGAGCAATGTTCTTCACACAGCTTCATTAAGCATGAAGCTGATCATCTGACCCTGAAGGACATCTGGGTGTCCTGCCCAATCACTACAGAACTTATAGGGCAGGAATACACCCGGAACCTCAGAAACCCCCAGCACCCAGCTCAAAAAAGATGACTTGCAATGTCATGTCTGTGGTAATCATTTTGTTGGTAATTTCCTCTCTCATGATAACCCCTTCCTCTCTGAGAAAGACCCCAAAACATGGATGAGAGTCCCAGGTAACCCTCCTCTCCAGAGGTGACAGTTGTACTTGAGTGTCAACTGATCCAGGCCAGGCCAATCATGGTCCCTTCTAGAACCTTCTGACATACCTCCTGGAGGGAAGAAGTTGATGGACAAAATGAAGCCTGAACCAGAGAAACTCAGAGAAGAGCCCTACAGGGTCAGGACCCTTGTCTCTGTTCCAGGGACCCCAGAGGCCCAGCTGCATCTCTGGCCCTTCCGGTAATCCTCCAGTCTGTATCAACTCCACCTGGGTTTCTGTCCCTTGCCATCAAAAACTGTGACTACTACAGTTTCCAACTGGGAAGAACTTTCATGTTTATGACGCTTTTAATTATAGAATAGTATTAGAATTATTTCAGTTGCAAGTGACAGAAATCCAGCTCAAATTGGCCTAAACAAAAATAAATACATATGTAAACACAAATGTATTAACATAAATTTGAGAAGTCCAAAGGCAGAAGCTGATGATCCAGTGGCGTTTCAGGGCAGGAAGGCTCTGTCTGCAACGCTCTCTGTACGCGGTTCCTCTTTCTGTCTCATTAGCTATAACCTCCGGCACCAACTGCTTGCAGCAAGAGGGAATCCCCAGGTAGCCCCTGACTCTGTGGTCCTGGCAGAGGTAGAGCCAGCACCCTCTGCTGCATCCACAGAACTCACAGAGGCACTCTGATTGGCCAGCCTGAGTCACATACCCACCCCTTAGTCCAATCACAGTGGGCAGGGCGCTGGGTACCCAATAGATTAGGCCTTTATAACAGGTCCACCCTGCAGTCTGCCGCAACGCTCTGTGTTTGTTGGGGCCTTAGGTACCAGACAAGATGGGGGAAAGACCATCCTCAAATGCAGAGAGGTGCTGAGCAGACCATAGGCACAATAATACTGTTTTGTCATGTAAATCCAGCAAGGGTTCTGGAGCCAGATGGACTGGGGTTCAAATCCTAGTTCAACCACCGAGTGGTCGTGTAGCATGAGCTACTTGAGACTTAATTTTTTCTTTTTCTTTTTTTTGAGCTAGAGTTTCACTCCATTGCCCAGGCTGGGGTGCAGTGGCATGCTCATGGCCATCCCAGCGTCCGCCTGCTGGGCTCAGGTGATCCTTCCGCCTCAGCCTTCCAAGTAGCTGGAGCTTCAGGTGCATGCTACCACGCCCAGCTAATTTTTTGACTTATTGTAGAGATGAGACCTCACCAAGTTACCCAGGCTGTTCTCGAACCCCTGGCCTTAGGCAATCCTCTCACCTCGGCCGCCCAAAGTGCTGGGATTACAGGCTTGAGCTACTGCGCCCAGCCAACTTTTTCATCTTCAACAAGGAGATCATCACACCTGCCTTTCAGGGTTGTTGCAAGACGATAAAGCACTTAGAAAATTCCTAGATTCTTAGAGTAGCCCACCCAACTCCACTGTCTTAAATACCACCCTCTTGCGGCATAATTTAGGGCATGGCCAACAGGTCTTCCCTATCCTCTCGCCGACACACCTTACACCCCTCTACACTGGCATAATAAAGAAAAATATTCATTTTGGCTGGACCATGGAGACAGAGTCCAGATGAGGAAGAGTCAGGACCAGTCACAGACAGGTACGTCTTCTGTTTTCACACACACAACTACAGGCATTTCAGTAAGTCAAACTGCTCCCCATCTCCTCATTCCCTCCTCTGAGGGTTTTTCTTCTATGTTCTCACCCCAACCCCCTCTAACATTTAAAGGGAAAGGGAAGGAGGACGAAAATGTTTCGAGAGAAACCAGCCATAGAGATGGAACTTGAGATTATGGCATTTCTCATCTTAAGTAGCAGGTATGGCTGCTATTTTATTGTTAAATTAAGTCTCAGTTGCTGTTTGGTTTAGTTTGGGCTTGGGAGGGGCCATGTGGCCATCTGAGAGCAGAAGGACCTTCCTGTGGAAGCAATGAAGCATGCTGTCCCTGAGACCAAGTGCAGTGGCCCCCACCTGTAATTCCAGCATTTTGGGAGGCCGAGGCAAGATGATCACTTGAGCTCAGGAGTTTGAGACCAGCCTGGGCAACAAGCAAGTTCTCGTCTCTACAAAAAAATGTTTAAAAACTAATTAGGCAGGCCTGGTGACGTGCACCTGTAGTCCCAGGTACTCGGAAGGCTGAGGCAGAAGGATCGCCTGAGCCCAGCAGGTCAAGGCCGCAGTGAGCCATGATCGTGCCACTATACTCCTGTCTAGGCGACAGAGTGAGACCGCAACTAAAAAAGGAAGGAAGGGAGGGAGGGAGGGAAGGGGTAACCTCCTTGGGTCCCCTCCTGCTCTGGGAGCTTTTCTGTCCTCTCAGTAAATCCTACTTTCAAAACGAAAAAAAAAGGAAGGAAAGAAAAGAGAAGAGAAAAAGAAAGAAAAGAAAAAACGTGCTGTCCCTACCCAGGCTAGCCATTATGTAGCCAAGGTTTATGAAGATGGAGTGTTCCACGTTCTGGAAGAAAGGGAACCCTGCTCTTTTAGCAGAGCCTGAGCTATTCCTTCTGACCAGAAAGAGTAAAATGAAGGAACAGAGTTGACCAACTTTGAGAGCAGGGTTATTTTGGGATGCAGAAGAGGAGAAGACTGGACCTGGAAGCCAAGGGCCCAGAACCCTCAAGGGAAGAGTGTGCCAGTTTGGGGGCCTCCACAAGGGCATCTGTGAGGGTGGTCCCAGGGCCCACCTGTCACAGCCCTCCTATGAGAACTTACTCCACATGGACCAAGCACACACACGGACAACTCTGAACCCTAATCTCTCTTAGCTGGGGTCTCACTCTGTCGCCTAGACTGGAGTATAGTGGCACAATCATGGCTCACTGCGGCCTTGACCTGCTGGACTCAGGCGAACCTTCTGCCTCAGCCTCCCGAGTACCTGGGGCTACCTGGGACTACAGGTGCACGTCACCATGCCTGGCTAATTAGTTTTTAAACAATTTTTTGTAGAGACTCTGAACCCTAATCTCTCTCAGCTACTCCTCTAATACCCCACGATCCCTGTAAGCCCAGAGGAGTCCCCACTCCCCAACTTGAGGGGTGAATAAGTAGCTCAGAGCACTCCCTGTCTGGGTGCGGGACACACTGCACCCCCTCTCCCCTCCCCACTATGTTGCCCAAGCTAGCCTTGAACTCCCGGGCTCAAGCCTCCCAAGTAGCTGGGACGACAGGCGCATGCCACTGTGCCTGGCCTCATTTTTATTTTTGACAGCTTCACACTTCAGTGCAAACATATTAAAATATTAAAAATGTGCTATAAGTTTTTGAAAGGGTATTTATAGTTTTGCTCTTGAAGCCATTTGGCTAGAAGTAACTGATTTAAATTACAATAGGAAATTCTTGTAAAATGAGAGAAACCTAGCCCACACATTTTTTCAGACGTAATGAAATTTTTATGTATGCTAAATTTAACAATTAATGAGGCTGATATAACGTTACAGTTGGACATTTGATTAAGAATTTATTGATTTCAATTTTGCAGTCTTCTCATTTTAGAGCCAATCATTTTTCCTTCTGCTGTCAAACATTCACATGGGCCCTGGGAAGCGCCCCCTATGGGCCCCTCTGACAGCAGATACGTACCCTGGGTCCACAGATCTTCCCTGTCCTCTCCCTGACACACCCCACACCCCTCTCCAAGGGCACATAATAAGGAAAAACATCCGTTTGGCTGGACTGTAGAAGCAGAATCCAGATGAGAAAGAGTCAGGACCTTCCTCAGAGACGGACATGGAAGCCAGGCCTGCCATCTCATGTGAGAAAGAACTTTCTTACTGCAACCAGTGCCTCCCACCTATAAGCCTAGCGCTTTGGGAGACTGAGGCAGGAAGATTGCTTGAACCCAGAAGTTCGAGACCAGCCTGGGTAACATAGCGAGACCTTGCCTTTACAAAATATCAAAAAAATTAGCCAGGCGTGGCAGTGCACGTCTATAGTCCCAGCTACTTGGGAGGCTAAGGCAGAAGGAGCACCTGAGCTCAGGAAGTCAAGGCTGTGGAGAGCTGTGACCGTGGCACTGTACTCCAGCCTGGGCGACAGAGTGAGACCTTGAGTCAAAGAAAAGAAACGAAAACAAAACAAAAGAAAAGAAAAAAAAAGAAAAGAAAACAGAGGCCCAAGACCAGTGAGCCACG
>CAUYQG010150690.1:0-18291 GCA_963574415.1 Tarsius wallacei | reverse complement strand
AATAAGGTAGAGGATGAGGAGCTAGGACTCAGAAACTACTTGCAAATCACAATGTTCACTGATTGTGGTATGTGTTCCCTGAGACCAACTCCCCACCACCACTCTATATGACAATGTAACGGGTATGTGTGTATACCCCCTGAGTCTAAGATACAGTAGCAGCAATGAGTAGAACAGCAAAAAATAGAATGAAATAAGATGGCTAAAAATTTCACAAAATTAAAAAAAAAAACACAGAACAATGAAAGCAGAAACCAAAGCAAAAAATAATTGAGCACACACAAACACAGACACACACCAAAACAAAGTGGAAAATTAACAAAGTGAAACAAAGCAAAAAACAACAACAAAAAACTGAGAAAACTAAACACACACACACACACAATGAATAGAGAAGAAAATAGAAAGACTGGGAAAAAAAGAAAAAAATAGGAATTCAGAGTGAACCTTCACACACATATTCACACCCACCTTAAACTATATAAAAAAAGAGAAGAGCAAAAAGGTAAAAACAAACCATCAACAAAGACAAAACAAAAAACAAAATAAACAGAAACATGAACAATCATTCACATACACACATAAACAAAAACAAAAAAAAAAAAAAGAAAAAAGGGGGGACACAGGTCAAACCCTCACATACACATTCATACACAAAGGAAAAACATTAAAAAAATAAAAACTAACAAAAAGGCAGCAAATTTTTAAAAATTAAAAAAAGAAGCAAAAACCCTGCCCTCTTGTGGCAGATTCTGTAATTCTTCCTCTCATCTGCTTCTCTGCTATCTCCTGCAGAGCTTCCGCTTCTTCCACTCTCTTCCCAGTGTCCAGACCAGGGAAGGAGGAGGGGCAGTGGGAGTGGGTGGGGCTGCAGTCCTTCTCTCCCACTCTCATATGGTTAGTGTCATCTCCTCTGGTGGGGAGGTGCAGGATTCTCTCTTCCTAAGGTATATACTTGCGGGGGTTGCTTCAGTCATGTCTATCCTGAAATGGAGTTCTATTGAGGCCGATATCCAGCCTCCACCTGGGTTCATCCCTCTCAGTCATGCCCCAGTCATATGGGTCAAGGGTTCAGTGGATTCCTGGGGAGGAGGCGGGTTAGGTCAGCCCTGGACTCATCACTGATCTTTTTGGAGGTCTTCCTCACTCTTTTCTGTCCTCACCCTTTGTCCCTTGGGTGAATCAGGGTAAGGGGTGAGGCCCCTGAGACTTGGCACTTGTCCTGTCCCTCCAAAGTTTGTGCTTTCAGGGTCACAATCAATCCTTGAGTTGTTGATCTGCCGGTCACAGAGATCGAGTCTGTTGTTCCATAGTGAGCAAGTCAGAGCACTTTCCTGCCCCATTTTCAGGATGTTGGCAGGGTGCCTCTTTTGTCTTCTTCAGTGGGACTCTGCCTCTGGGCTCCCTTCACAGCCCTTGCCGTCAGTGTCTGGCCAAGCGCAGAAGTGGTGAGACAGAGCCTGAAGCCGGTAGTCTCTCTCCGCTGTTTCTTTGCAAGAAAACTTTTGTCAGTTAAAAAAAAAAAATGGTGCTCTGCTTCTACCCAGGAAGCACTGGGGACCAAGCAGAGCAACTGCAGCACCAGCTGCTTCACCAGGAGGGCCCTAGCCACTTGCTCACAAGTTCCCACTTAGTCTCTCCCAGCATCTTCTTCTCAGGAAAGGTTTTGCTGATTAAAAAGAAAAAAGAAAAAAAAATGGTGCTCAGCTTCTGCATCCCAGAAATCTCTATGGTCCAAGCTGAGCAGCTGTAGCCACTGAACCAGGAGAGCCCTGGCCACTAACTCCCCGTCCCTCAGTCAGTCAGCCACTCACATGCCCACTCACTCACAGATATGTAAACAAAATTTTCCATACACTCACACCGAGACTCGCATAGTCTGACTGGCTTGCTACCATCTTTTTGACCCACCCCCTTTGTTCTATTTCTTAAGTGCGTGTGTTAATGGTCCTCAGGCACAACTCCAGGTTTCGGCATCTCAGACTCCATGGGGGAGGATCAAGGTCCTTCTACTGTGGCATGAAAGAGGTTCATGTAGGACAGTTGCCCTGAGTTGAGGGAGGGAGGACACTACCTATGTGTACTGTTGGAGCTGATCTTGCTGTCTTGCATATGTGAGTAAAAGTGTTATGCTATTATCGATTGTGTTATATTTTCCTTGACGCCTCTGATACCAAGATGCAGTAGGCAGAAGAATTTGAACTATTGTTCCTGGTAGTTGACATAGTAATGATCTTTGCTATTCTCTGCATAGTTGGAGTCCTTCCATAGTACTGGAAACTGGTGTATGGTGTCCTTCTCAACAAAACACCTTTCCACATTTAATTACTGTTCATTCTAAATGGATTTTAAAAAAAAATAATGGAACTGTATCTTGAATATAGAACACTGGCTTCTAATTAAAGGTATGTCAGCCATATTAAAGAAGTGTAGAAAAGATATATCTTCATCTAAAGTAGGTTATTTCTGTGAAATCACAAAAATCTAATTATTTTTAATATTAGCATATAGGTTAACCAATCTGGATTTAGCATGTAGTAAGTATGATTTGTCAAATAAAACATACTGAAAGTAAGTACAGGGAATTGGTAGACAATAAAAAAAAAACCTTCACAAAAATCATGTCAATTCTCTGAAACATTCTAGAACTATGCACTACAAAATAAATACAATATGAGACACAAATATGGGCCACAAATGTAATTTTAAGGTTTCTAATTTGAAAAGTAAACTACTTTATAATGTTAAATATATTACACTTTATTTGTTGTTTCTTATATTATCATTTATTTTACATTCTAGAAATGTGCTTAATGAATTTATTTTTATTCTTTATTTTGCTGTCTTTGTTTTCCAATATTTGTATCTGTGACACTTATATAGCCTTACTGTTATTATATTTAATTCCTACAAAATAAAAATGTGAAGAATAGACTGTAAGGTTTTCTTCAAGGTACAAAATCTAAAAAGGCTAATATTTATAAGGCTACATAAGTATTAATGGCAAAAATATAAAGTCTAAAATCTAGCTGTCTTTTTCAGAACATCCAGACCTCATTTAATTCAGTACAGATGCTTTAAAAGTAACAGGAAGAATAAGTTTCCAATTGGCAAAATTCCTTAGATACCTTAGTTTTATCCTCTACTTTGTAAGAAGACTGAACTTTATTTTAAGACTCTATTGCTATGTCAAAGCCTCAGCTTAAAACATACAGTGTCAGAACTAGGGGAAACCAACTAAGAAAAGATTCATTGGCAGAGAAAGTTGACTGATTAGGACAGATGGGAAAACCAAAGTATAAATCCAAGGGATTTTTGGCCAGCTAACAACCTGGGAGCTATTTCAGAAAGACCAGAATGAATTGCTGACTTGGAATCAATGAATATGTAACATCATTCCAACACAATTACAGATTTCATTATATTATTTAAAAGTTAAATGCATAATTTTTGCACAGTGAATATGCTAGACAAGGATAGCTGAGAATTTGCAATAGCACTTTTTCTATTTATTCCTGTATATGTATAGAATATTTGTATTTGTATAAAAGATTGAGATTGGCCACTGTTATTAAAAGGCCTCATTTTTCCTTACTTAAGCTATGTTAATGTGTATAGACCAGGTTACTATATATTCACTTGTTTCTTTTTGATGAAATTTAAGATGAAAAGCAATACAATTAAAAAACACATTCATTTGAAATATTGCTAGTATTAAGGTATATAAAATTATTCACAAGACAGAGGTGATAGAGATCACAGTTTAAGTACATTTTCAGTATTTTTATTTAAAGGTAACTATATATAGTCAGTCTTAGACAAAACTATTAATGGCATAGCTACAGAATAAAAAGCAAAATTATAACAAAATAACTATATTTTTTAAGACAAAGAAAAGGGTGGAAAAAGAAGAAAACAATTTTATCTGAGCAATCTATTCCAGGTACAAGTATTGTTTTTCTTTTTATTAACTTAGTTCTAATCTAAATTTTTAAAGATCTAGTCCCTTAAGAAAATTGGAATAGGCAGCCAATTCCTGATCAAAACCCAAATGTCCATGCCATAAGACAAATGGGGCCTCATCAAACTGAAAAACTTCTGAAAAGCAAAAGAAACCATCAAGAGAGCAGGGAGACAGCCCACAGAATGGGAAAAAATATTTGCCGGCAGTATATCTGGCAAAGGCCTAACATCTAGTATCTACAAGAACTCAAATGTGACGAAAGGGAAAAAACAAACAAACAAACAAAAAAACACACAAAAAACAAGCAGTCCTGTTAGAAAGTGGGCAAAAGATATGAATAGACACTTCTCAAAAGAAGACATATGACCAAGCAACAAACACATGAAAAAATGCTCAGACTCATTAATCATCAAGGAAATGCAAATTAAAACCATTCTGAGATACCACCTAATTCCAGTCAGGATGGCCTTCATCAATAACTCAAAAAACAGCAGATGCTGGAGATGATGCGGAGAAAAGTGAACACTTCTACACTGTTGGTGGGAATGTAAATTAGCACAATCTCTTTGGAAAACTTTGAAGATTCCTAAAATATCTAAAAGCTGGCCTTCCGCATGACCCAGCAATCTCACTTCTGGGAATATACCAAGAAGAACTCAAATCACTTTATAAGAAAGATACCTGCATACACATGTTTATTGCAGCACTCCTCACAATAGCAAAAACATGAAACCAACAGTGCAGCCCATCAAAAGTGGACTGGTTAAAAAAATGTGGTACATATATACAATGAAATATTATGCAGTCATGAAGAAGGACAAAAATATGAACTTTGCAGCAACTTGGATGGATTTAGAGTCTATCATACTCAGTGATCTATCACAGAAACACAGAACTTAGTACCACATGTTCTCACTCATAAGTGGACCCTGAACATTTATCATAATACTATAATAAAGGGATTGGCAGTAGCAGGAAACTGTCAGGTTGGTGGTGGTGGGGGCACATGACATTAATAAAGGTACCTGATATCGAGTCAGGCAAAGTGAGGACCAAACTTTACCTTATGATGAACACTTGTATATCTAATCTTGAATTATACCCACATCTTTAAAACAAACAAACTGCAAGTCAGTCTCCCTCCTTTTCTCTCTCACACACACTTTCTCCTGTCTGTCTCCCTCTCTCTCTCTCTCTCTCTCTCCCTCTCTCCCTCTCTCTCTCTCTGCCTGGGGGAAGTACTTTTTTTTTACATTTTGATCATTATGGAAGAATAATTTTTTTAACCATATTTGTTTGTGTTTTTCTGTATTTAGGTTTAAGACTTTCCAATGTAAAAAGCTTCACATCAAGGCAGTTTGTGGAAAAAAAAGCAAAACCCATACAGTGTTTACCAAAAAAGTTTTACACTCTGGGCTAAACTCCCCAGTATTAATGTGGAGGAGAAAAGGTATTATAGGTGACATTCAAAAACACAGGGAAGAAGAACACAAAGTCAACTTTGCAATGTGAGTTTAGCAAGATTTTTATACAAATAAAAGCCAATCTGTTATTGAGTTCTTATTTTAGAACTCACCTCCTATTACATGAGGCCTATCGACATTTTGTGGAAATATAGGCTATAACTTGAGCAAAATAGAAACAGCCCTTTAGCTAGGGGTAAAATTCAAAAGAAGGAATACAAAAATTCAGTAGAAGAAAAGCCAGAAATCTGAAATTGATTTGCCTTTCTGAATAAAAAGAATATGTACATTCTAAGTAGATGTGCATGTTGACATTCACTCTTTACTAAGTCACTCTCCAAGGTGTAGACTTAAAGTAAATTGCCCCTTGAAAAACAGAAAGCTGATCATTTAAAGCAGATGAAGTTTCATCAAAAGTAAAAGCTTTTAATAGAACAATAGCACCTCATATCGAAGTTTTTCTTTGATGTGGCGGAAGTGATAGATTATATAAAGAGTCTAGCTTTCCTCACTTCATAACTCAAATATAATTGGTATCATATAAGCCCCTTCAATCTTCTGACTTTAAATTAATCAAGTTTAGTATGACATGGAAAATAAACAAGTTAAAATTCTTTTCAAACTGGCTAATAATGACATGAAAAAAATAAAACTTTTGTATATTGTTTGGAAAATGTATAGAAAATAAAATTACAGAGAAAAATTATATTCGAAATTGTAGCCTCCCTTTAAGAAGAGAATTAGTTTTAATTAGATGGAAACTGTGAAGAAACTCTTTTATAAATTATTATTCACATGAGATATTGTAAATCTCTTTCATTTTGCACATGAGAGAAATTAGAGGATACCAAGTATTTAGGACCCCAGGAGCAAAGAAAATTTCATACATCTTAACAACTTAGTTGAGCAAAGGTCTAAAGTGAGATTGAATGTTGCTGTGCTCTCTCCCTACATTAAATTCACAGATCTACACCTAAATAGGGTTTCCTACTGTTCAGTGTAAGTAGATTTAAGTATTCCCTTGATGTAGAACTGCTACATTGCCTACTAAAATAAAACTGTTCATGTGTCTCAAGAACTGCATAAAGTGCCAAATAGCTACAAAGTGTCAGAAAGCCTGTTTAGAAAAACAAATCATTCCAAATCACAGTTGCTGTTAATCTCATTGGATAGATCTGGAAATATAGTGGTGTTACTGAAGTTTGAGGATTAGTCTTTGCTCCATAAAACAACAAAAATAATTGAGTAATTTGACTTTTTTTCTGATAAATTTATTTGACATTTTTAGGGAAATGTATAAACTATAACAATAATAATAATAATAATAATAATAAAAGCAATTGTTTCTATTTCCAAATGTTTTTATAATGCAGAAACCTTGAAATTTGCTTAAGAGTGACTTTGTGGTTATTTCAATTACTAATACCAGTGTAATGTTTTTAAATTATTTTAAGAAGTTTATATAAATAATAACCTCAATTCAATTATGCTTTTATATTTTCATAATTTAATTTTTTACTTTTGTACAAATTACATTATTTTTCAAATGTACATCTGTTTCTTAAGAATATATTTTCACATTTCAAACCTTGTTGAGAGATATTAATTAGAAAAAATGAATAAACAGCATTACTCAAAAATGAAAGAATATATGAGTATATAAGTTGATGAATAATAAACAGAAACCCTAATTATCCTAATGATTAAGTATTAATGAATATTCTTATTTGTTTCTGTGAGTTTCTTACTTTAAATCCTGTTGATTAGGCTATTTTTAGAGCATGTTCATTACTTTGGCTTTCAGTAATTTTTTTTCATCCACTATCACATTGAATTTATTTTTCTTTCATGAGTACAAACACTGTATAATGTATATAGTTTGGCAAGCAAGTATTTTAAGTGAATCAGGTTGTTATGTCAGAAATACATGTTAGCTTTCAAAATGCATTTCTGCTTGAAATAAACTCAATATGTGAAATCTATATTTAAAATGAAAACAAAGAAGAGGACTTTCTTGCTCAAAACAAATTATTTGCCTCATAAACAATGCATACTCTATTGATATTAACATATAAAATCTCCTTGTGCATATGAACTATTATTCACCAAAGGACACTTCATTTGATATACTTTTTTAGAAAGGTATCTATTATATAAATTAAGCATGTACATGAATTAAACAAATTTTCTATGCCAAAACATAATTACTTGTTACATACCCATTAAATATTGCTTGATTAAAATAAATAAGTCTTTATGTATCACTTACATAATTGCTATATTTTCAGAAGAAAATATATTTATAGTTGCCTTTTATTAAAATCACTTTTGTTATTTGAACTTTAGAAATCAAATGACTCCTTCCATTATTCCTACAATTCCTAAGCATCATTTTAGCTACTTAGTCCCCTAATGACTTCTATTCATCACATTACAGATATTGATCATGCCTCTCTCTTTCATTTCAATATGTACTTTCACTATGCCCTTTAATTGTTATCTGAATGTAAGTTACATGCTTAATTTGTTCATCAGTTTCCTTCAAGGAAGAAATATATCAAACGTATTTCCTGCTGTCACAGAAATGAGTATATTTTCAGATATAAACGTTTGCCCACAACAAAAAAAGTGATGAAATGCTATTGCAAAAATCTGCTCAATGGAATGTCATTTTAAAAGAATCCAACAAGTAATGTAAACCTGGCAAACATTTATACTGTTCTTTATCACTTATTTGCTTTACAGTTTTGCTATTGAGTATTTAATGTGTACTAATTTCCCTAAATATAACTTTTTTTTTCATTTTCAGGGGAAAATATTAATTGTTCATATCACATACAAGGCATTTTATTTAATTTATTAGTCTTATTAGTCTTATTTAGACTTATTTATAATCCTAAGAGATTATATTTTTTATTTTATAGTCAGATATTGAGGTTTGGTATGAGCATGCTTCTGTCTGACAAAACCTTTCTATCAATCAAAACACCATTCCTGTCTATAAAGCCAAAGGACAGAAGATCTGTTGTTTAAGAAAAAGAATATGCAAAATCAGATGAACCAAATATACATTTTCCTTTCCATCCTATACAAAAGACATTTAAAATTATATAACATTTATTGCATACTAAAAGAATCAATTGTATAATAAAATAAAAATGCTGTATCTGCTTTTTAAATTGAATTATAAGCTACAAAAGGACACAGCATCTTTATAAAATATTTAACATAATATCTTGATTCTGGGTGTATTATAAATAACACAAAATAAATGCATGTTCTTGAACTTTGTAGATTTCCACAATGCTAAGATGAATAACACTCAAGAATTTTGAACTGCCAGATGTACATGATCAAAAAAGTCAAAATAAGTAAATAAGTGACCAGAGATTCAATGCAAATTCACATCACACCATCTGATTATGAATGTTAAAAATTTTAGATTTTTAAATTTCCTATTCTAGAAAGGGGCTCTAGGCAGACACATTCATCTATATGTTATTCTATCCAACATAAATTGCCACTTAAAATTAAAACAAACAAGCAAAAAACAAAGAAATACTGTAAGTTCCCTACATATGAACCTTCAAGTTGTGAACTTTCAAAGAAGAGAATGTGCATTCATGTGTCCAATCACATTAGTTAATTCACACGTCTGGCATACATTGTCTCATTCATGCATCCTTTACAAGTAGTTGTACTTTTGTGTACTTTACTGTATAGTACTATATGAAGTACAATAGTACAGTATTTTTGTTTTAAGTCTAGGATGTCTGGAAGTGCCGGGAGCCACAATCCTTAGGAAGAGTAAGGTAAAAGGGACCTGAAGACAGGAAAAACGTTGGCTGGGAGCAAGGCCCCAGTAAAATGCAGCCACGATGGACGCAAAGCACCATGCATCCTGTGGATGGACCTTCCCTAACTTTGAAGGATTGCATGCATAGGCTTGAGAATGTTCCCTCCTTAATTGAGATAATAGATGCACAGATGGATGATGGCATTTGACAGCAAAAAATTATACTTGGGCATGGTGAAGGTGAGGTTGCAGCAAAAGGGTGCCCCTTAGGGTATGTAAGGATGTTTTTCAGTAACAGCAGGAGGTCGAGAAAAACAAGTCGACCACTTCCTCAAAAACAACAGACCCCAGCTGAGAGCTGATGGAAAACAACCGTTTGAAATAAAAAATAGGTTAAGATATTATAGGGTTAAATCAGTAGTTTGATAAAGATAGAAGATAGAATATTAATAATAAAATAGTAAGATAAGATAAAATAGTAAGATAAGAGATATATAATAGTATTAGTGATAGTTAAGAAAATATAGGGATATAAGGAAATAAGGTTAGTAGAAATAAATATAGTAGTAAGTAAACTAAATAAGACTTAGAGTTAAGGTTTAGTAGGGTAAGAATATTATAGGCCTATAATAGTAAATAGTTATAAGAAAGTTAGGAAGAAAACCAGGATGTTCACAAATGTTTAATTTAAGAAAAACACCATCTGTGGTTGAAATTGTTAAAGGTCAGTTTTGTTGTGAGTAGAAAAGGGATGTATGTGGGCGTTTGGTTAGCAACATAAGATACATTTTGTGGGTGCAGGGCTGGGTGGAAAAAACTATATAAGCATGTGAAAATTCAATAAAGATTGGCAGAGTCTTGAGCTCTCCCCAGGAAGAGAATTCTTGTCGTTTTCGTCTTTTCTTTTTTGCCACTTCCCGATTCCCCCATCTCAAGCCCTGACTCTCTCCTGGAGCTGGACTCCGGCAATTTGTAAAGACAGGATCTCACATGTTGACCAGAACACTCTTGAACTCCTAGTCTTAAATGACTCTCCCATCTCATCTTCCAAAGCACTAGTATTATAAGCATGAGCCACCAAATACAGTCTAAATCTCTTGTAAAGTATCCTGTAGCTGTATCTCATGAATGCTGATATATAGCATTTTTTGTTATTGTTCAGTTCTCAGTATTTTCTGCTTTCTTTTATGATATTGACATTAGCTTCTGGTTTGTTTAGAATTGTATAATTTTTCTCCTTAATATCTGGAGATTTGTACATATCTTATTTTATCAATTAATAATTTAATTATATTGTAATGAGCCAATAAACCATGTATAATTCAATATTTTTTAAATTAATAAATTTATTTTATGGCAGATTAGATGACTCATTTGGCATTGACCTGTTTGGTGAGCATTCCTTCTTCAGTTGTTGGATATAATTTTCTCTAAATATCAACTAAGTCAAATTGGCTGATATTGTTGGTCATATCTTTTATATGCTAATTTTTGATCTATTTATTTCATTGATTACTGAAAGAGAAGTGTTAAAATCTTTAAACATTATTATGATCATTTTATTTCCCTCTTGGTTCTGCCAGCTTTGCTTCATGTATTTTGAAGCCCTGTTATTAAGTACATTTGCATTCTGTCTTCCAGATAAAATTATTATTTTATCGTAATAAAATATTTCTTTATATCTAACAACCCTCTGTTTTTTTTAAAGTCTATTCCATCTGCCATGAATATAGATGCATCAACTTTATTATGTTTACTCTTAGCATGGCATATAATTTGTTACCTGATTACTTTCAACTTATCTTGTCTTCATATTTAGTGTGTATCTACTGTAGACAGCACATAGCTTTATTATAATTTTATTGTACATTCTGACAATTTTCTCACTTCTAATTGCAGCATTGCTTTATTTACATTGAAAGTATCCACAGATATGGTTGGACTATGACTAATATGTTGTTTTTTGTCTTCTATTTATGCCATGCTTTTAGCTCTTTTCTTCCTTTCTTTCCCTCTCTGGGGTTATTCAGATTATGTTAGAATATTTCCTCTGTTTGAGTTTTATATGTGTAGACTCTAATATTTACTGAGAAAAGGAAAAGACAAATATGAAATGGGAAGTTGTAGGGATGAACCCTGTGCTGTTGGATTTGAATGAGAAGTATCAGATGAACTAATGATTGCTAAAAAATGTACTTCCAAATTCTTCCATTGAAGGACTTAGAAGAAAAATCACTCAAAACAATAAGTATACCTAATATAATACCTAGATTTTGGCTTTTAAATATCACCTTCAACAAACAAATAATAAATTGGTAGCAGGAAAATAAAAGGTGAGTCTGAAACAATTTGTTGCATCAGAAAGCAAAGATATGTTCAACTTCTAAAAGGAACACATTGAAAGGACATAAGAGATTCTCTAAAAGGACTTCCACTGGTGAAATTTCTGAAAAATATATTTTTAAAAAATAATAATAGTGTATAACATATTAACTTAAAAAATGAATCAGTAAAGTCAAAATGATTCTTGTGGGAAAAGTGAGAGACTGTGAGGGAGAGAGAGATCTTTCTTAAAGAATAAATAGAAAATTCACCATTTTGAAACTAACAGCATAATAAATAAGTTTGTAAATCTTATGAATAAGTGCCAAAATCAGACCTAAAAGAAAAAGTTATACTCATGTTTGGAGATTCTTATGCCCCTATCTCATTAATTGATAGAGCAAGAACAATTAAAAATACAACATAACAGATCTAAACATTGTCAAACAACATGACTAATTGCAAATTATAGAACATAATAGCAACTGAAAAATATACATCAATTTTAAGTACACATGGAATATTCACAGACACCATATGCTCAATCAGAAAGTAAGTCTTCATAATCATCAAATAATGCTATTAAGTTAAATTCATTAGCAAGCAGTCCTCCAAAAAATTCTCAAAATGTTTATATATCCCAAACACTTCTAAATAACATATTGATCAAATAACAAATTACAGCATAAATTTTTAGAAAATGATTTTGAACTAAATAGTAATAAAATTACAATGTATGTAAATTTAGGTAGTGCAAGAAAAGTAGTGATAAAAGAGAAATGTATAACTTTAAAATACTTATATTAGAAAAGAAAGGTGTAAATGTAAGAAACTAAGCTTCTACATGAAGAAATTAAAAGAAGAAAAAACTGAACAAATTAATCTAATCTCAAAGAATGTGGATGAAAGATATAATAAAGGTAAAAACAAAATGAAATAGAAATAGACAGGAAATAGTTTCATAAAATATAGTTTAGTCGAACTTTAGAAAAACAAAAATATCAAAAGTGTTTTCTTAAAACAAAAAAAGGAATGAACCAACCCACTGGAAGACTGATTAAACACACACACACACACACACACACACACACACACATTACTCACATTAGAAACACAAAGTGGTATACCCACAGAGATCTTATAGCTAGCAAAAGGAAAATATGACAATATTATGAACTTTATGTCAATAGTTTAGTTGAAATGGAAAGATATCTTGGAAAAAGATAACGAATTAAAACTGACACAGGTAGAATAAAACAAAATAGAACTTTCCCTATATCAGTTAAAGAAATTTATTTTTCAGTTAAAGACCCTCCCAGAAAGGAATTTCAAGTCTACATAGTTTCACTAGTGAATTCTATCAAATATTTAAGAAGGAAATAATACCAAAAATATAGTCTTGGGAGAAAAAAGAAAGGAAGTAATATTTCCCATCTAATTTTATAAAGCAACAAAACCTGGATACCAAATCCTGCCAAAGACATTACAAAAAAAGAAAAATCATTGAAAAACAATGTATAATTTTCAACAAAGTAATTTAGCATTAATTTGAATTTAGTGATACATTAAAAAGATAATACATCATGATTAACTTGATGTTTCCTTGAAATGCAACATTAGTTTAATTTGAAAATAAAACAATAAAACTCCCCCATATTAACAAAAAATAAAAGAGAAAAAATATATGATATTTTCAATAATTGCCAAAGAAACACAGTGTTCAATACTCATTCATATTACAATATCTTAGTAAACTAAAAATAGAGAATTAGCATGTCCTAAATCTGGCTTCCACCTATAATCTCAGAGCTTTGGGAGGCCAAAACAGGAGTATCAGTTGAGGGCAGGAATTTGAGACTAACCTGGGCAACATAGCAAAGTCTTATCTCTACAAAAAAAAATTGTTTAAAAAATTAGCCAGATGTGGTAGCACACACTTACAGTTCCAGCTACTTGAAAAGCTGAGGGATTAGGATCGCCAAGTCCACGATTTCAGGACTGCAATGTGGTATTGCTGCACTGCTCTACTTAGTCTTTGCAACAGAGAAAGACTCTGTCTCAAAAAAAGAAAAATTCCTAAATCTGATATTAGGCATCTATGAAAAAATAACAACAAAAAAATTGAACACCTAACATCATAATTGGGAAATTATTCTATACTTTTATTTCAAGACAAGGAACAAGACAGACAAGGATGTCTATACTCACTACTGTTATTCATATTGTTTTTTGGATACCTTTCTCAGTGCAATATTGGAAATAACACAGTAAAACTGTCTATGTTGAAGACCGGATGATTATTTTAATCTCATATTTTTTAAAAGACAAAAGTACTTAGATATGATACATAATATTTTGTGTAGAAACTAATAAGTTTACAAAATAACTACTAGAACTAATAAGAGAATTATAAGGTTGCAGTAATCAAGGTGTATGGTAGGCAGTCTATATGATGACCACCAGTGATCCCCACACCATAGCAGTCATGCCTTTGTGTAATCTCTCTCTTTTGAGGGTGGCTGGACTTTGTGAATCATTTCTAAAGTGAAATAAAATATGTATTAGTTTCTTAATACACATAGTAATAAATTACCACAAACTTATTAGCTTAAGGCAATACGAATTTATTATCTTAAAAGCATGGAAGTCCAAAATGAGCTTCAATGGGCAAAATCAGCATTTGACCAGGCTGCATTCCTTATGGAGCTCTAGGGAAGAATTCATTCCCTTGCTTTTTCCAGCTTCTAGAGAATCCCTGTATCCCTTGACTCATGGTCCCTTCAAAGTTAGCAGTGTGGCATCTTTAGATTTCTCTTTGACTCTTCTTTTATTGAGGCACATCTTCATCTCTGACACCTTAAGAATCCTTGTAATTACATTGAGAATATCGAGACAAATCCTCTTCACCCAAGGTCCTTAACCACAACTGCAAAATATCCTTTGTCATGTAAGGTAACATATTCACAGGTTCCAGGAATTAGGACATGGATCTCTTTTGGCATGGGGACAAGGACTATGTTATTATGTTCACCACAAAAAAGCAACAGTAGTGGCTTTCTGTTTCTGAGATAAGGTTACAAAGAAACTCTGGCTTTCATCTAGGGTTCCCTCTCACATTACATCACTTGCTTGTTTTAAGGGAAACCATCTGTCATGTTTCGAGCCGTCCTATAAAGAGGTTCATGGCAAGGAATTGATGCCTCCAGCCAGTCTACAGCCATGTGAGTGAATCTAAGAGTGGATTCCCTGACTCCCACCATCCAACCTTAAGATGATTTCAGATTTTCAGATTTGGTCAACACCTTGATTATGCTGTATGGAAGACCCTGAGCTGAGGCATCCAGTTAAACCTCACATGAATTCCCATACCACAAAAAAAGGTGAGATAAATGTGTGTAGTTTCAAGGGACTAAGTTCAGGAATAATTGGGTATATAGCAATAGATAACTAATACAATATCAATATGATGAAATTTATTTCTATGTTTCAGAAGCAAATAATTGAAAGCAAACATTTTAAAAGTTAAATTAATTATTGTTTCAAATCATTGAACATAAATATATTGAAGTATATGTAAGAACTCCATACTAAAAACTATTTGACCATCAAAATAATGATAGGAATGGGTTAAAACCCAGTGAATGAAATGGAATCCACATTGATGTAGGCAGACAGATTAGATATTTGAGGGGACAAAATATAGAATTATTCATGACAGTATGTAAAGACAATAAAGAAGACTTCATTCAAGAAGAAACCACCGTAATGAGGTTTTGCAGTAGAGATGACAGATTGGGCTCAACTCAGAGACAACAAGAAAAGTGAGAATGTATAGCCAAGAAGCAGGATGGGTTGAAGGAATCAGTGGATGGAATATTACTAAGAGAGTAGGATAGTTCTTTTTGATATATTGACCTAATGGAATTCTTGCTGAAGGCAAGTGATCAGATATCATCTGGGAGAGAAAGTTGAGGGTGAAAAAATTGTTCAGATATCAAAGGTAATCAGATAGTGAGGGTGGGGAATTCTGATTAAACTGACCTAGCAGAATTCTTAGTAAAACTGGCCACTGCAAAGATTAACACAGAAGTCCAAAAGTCAGGATTTGGTTGAGAATACGGGTCCGAGAAGCTTGACTAAAATTTGGTCAAGGAGTCAGTCTTTGTGAAATACAAAAAGGAAAACACCAATTTTACAATGGAGAAACTTGTTTAACAGCATCTTCAAAAAATTATCATAGTTAACATTGTCAATACTGGGGTTAGCAAACATCATGTATACCATAATGTGAGGCATTGTGAAGGGTATAATGCCATTTTTGTGGTATCTCTGACAAAAATTATGATTTTAATCTAATCATATGGCTCATCAGAGATACGCAAAATGGTCTGCACTCTTGAAAATGTTAAAATTTAAAAAGACAGAAAAATTATTTTAGAGTAAGGCAGACTAAAGAGACTTACAACTAAAAACGTTGCATAATTCTGGATTGGATTCTGAAATAGAAAAAATTACCTAAAGGGGTAATATTGAGACGATAAAATTAGATTATGGACTGTGAATTAGATCATAGTATTATATCAATGTTAAATTTCCTAAATTTTATAATTGTACTGTGATTATATAAGAGAATATCCTTCATAAGAAATAAAAAATGAAGTATTTAGTAGCAAAGAAGCAGGATATCTGTAGCTTACTCTGTAATGATTTAGGAGTGTGGGATAGAAAGAGAAAAAAATGAAATATAAAATTGCTAGAGAAAGATGTTAACTGGTAAATCTGAATAAGTTTACAGGAGTTCTTTTATTATTTTTTTTTATTATAAAGATATGGGGCATAATTCAGGGTTAGGTATACAAACATTGATTATGCAGGTACCCTTGTTGACGAGGTATGCCCCTCCCTCCCCCAGCAGTTTCCCTCAACTGCCAATCCCACCCCACCTCCCCTAATTTGTTTTGCTACTTTTTTATAAGTTTTAGATTTTGTACAAATAAAATACTTCTTTATTTTTTGAGTCAGGGTCTTTCTTTGTCCCCCAGGGGGGAATACAGTTGCACAATCAGAGATCACCACAACCTCAACCTCCTGGACTCAGGCAATCCTTCTATGTCAGCCTCCCAATTAGTGGGGACTATAGGCACACGCCACCATACCCAGCTAATTTATTTGTTTGTTTGTTTGTTTGTTTTTGCAGAGACGAGGTCTTGTTATGTTTCCCAGGTCTTAAACTCCTGGGCTCAAATTATTCTCCCACCTTGGCCTCCCTAATGGTATTGCAGGCATGAGCCACAGTGCCTGTTCTTTTGCTTCTTTATAATTTCATCTCTCAGGCATGGTCCTAAGTAAATATAGAAAAGAACATTTTCTACCAAGGTCAAAACATTTCAACAAAATGTTAAAGTCACCAGTAACATGAGTTATTATCTCCTCTAAAAAAGCATAACTCATACTCAAAGAATAAAGAAGAAATGAAAAGAAAAAGCATTTCACCTCTCCTAAGAAATATTCCATTTTTATCGTGGAAGAAGCAAGTACCTTTAGCAGGCTCAAAATAAGTGAAAAAATTCAAAATATTTTTCTAAATGTATGACTTTTAATGTATGCTCTACTCATGTTTTATTTTTATGATAGATTTTAATGATAAATGAATATTATTAAATATATAAAACGAACTTTCTCACATGAAAGCTTTATTATTATAGACTGCCATAATTTCCAAATATTTACAGAATATTACAAAAGTAAACACATTTATAACTTGAAATAAATATACTTTGTTGTAAAGGTAGGTCATATTTAACTGAAATATGTTAAAAGAAACATGCTAAATTTCTTTTACAATTTTTTGTAATTTTAACTATGTTATGTAATTTCCAATATATAAAAAAGTTGAAACAATACTACAAAAGAGTCCTGAATTCTGTTTACCTAGATTTGACAATTGTTGATATTTTACCACATATGCTTTATCATTCTCATTGTGTGTCTCCTCCATAGAATGCCAACACCCTGAGAACAAGAGCTTTGCTGATTTTTTTCCTAATAGCCTATCCCACTCTTCCAGAATAGTACTTCTCATATACTAGCCCTTCAGTAACACCTGTTATATTAAACAATTATTGATTCTATAAAAGAAGAGGCTGACTGACAGACTACTTATAGATGAGTGTAAGAAACAAACTCAGTCAATCTGGTCTCATTTAAACACAACCCATTGTAACAAGTCAACAAAGTCCATCAGTAATTTTTTTTTTTTTTTTGTGAGTTGGAGTCTCACTCTGTCACCCAGACTGGAGTGCAGTGGCCGCTCCCGGCCACCACAACCTCGACCTGCTGGGCTCCGGCGATCCTTCTGCCTCAGCCTTCCAAGTAGCCGAATTACAGGCGTGCGCTACCACGCCTGGCTAATTTTTTGATTTATTGTAGAGATGGGGTCTTGCCAAGTTGCTCAGGTGGGTCTTGAA
Organism: Tarsius wallacei; assembly: GCA_963574415.1. NCBI lineage: Eukaryota > Metazoa > Chordata > Mammalia > Primates > Tarsiidae > Tarsius > Tarsius wallacei. The sequence goes on along the minus strand of CAUYQG010150690.1, from coordinate 279 downwards.
ACCGCGGGCTCAGGCAATCCACTCACCTCAGCCTCCCAAGGCGCGGGATTACAGGCTGAGCCACCGAGCCCAGCTCCCATCAGTATTTTGTTGTTGGTGGTGGTTTTTTTTTGGATGCAGAACTCACAGATACTGAGAGCCAATGTTTTTTTTTTTTTTTTATAATCAGTATTTTTTGTTATGATATTGTGGGGTACAGTCAAGGATTAGGTACACAACTATGCTTCATTCAGGCACCCTTGTTGACGAGAGGTGTCTTCCCGTCCCCAGACAGATATT
>CAUYQG010150689.1:0-24483 GCA_963574415.1 Tarsius wallacei | reverse complement strand
ATATATTCTTCTGTACTCTAAGTGCTGTAAGTACCAATAAGGTATGATTCAAGTGTGATAGGACAAGAATTCTAAGATAATGTATTTTTTAGAAAAGCTTAAATGCCAACTGCATCAGCTGAAAATTTTATATATCTATATATCTATACAAATGTGTTTTAAAATGTTATGAAGAGGCTGGGCGCAGTGGCTCATGCCTTTAAATCCCAGCACTTTGGGAGGTCGAGGTGAGAGAGCCCACGGGTTCGAGACCAGCCTGGGCAACTTGGTAAGATTTCATCTCTACAATAAATCAAAAAATTAGCCGGGTGTGGTGGTGCATGCCTGTAGTCCCAGCTACTTGGAAGGCTGAGGTAAGGATAACCTGAGCACAGCAGGTCGAGGCTGCGGTGGCTATAAGCATGCCACTGCACTCCAGACTATGCAATGGAGTGAGACTCCAACTCAAAAAATAATAATGATAAAATAAAATAAAATGTTACAAAGAAAAGGTTATAGCAACTTTTATATGTAGTAAGAAAGTGAAATGGAAATCTTCTAAGGTGGTGTGTAGATATCTTTAAGAAACTCTATACAAATTAACTTTGGCATTAAGGCAGTCTAAGACAAATAGACCAGGTGGAGATAATGATCAGATTGGAAAAAAATCATCAAGGGCACTTACCAAGCCATGGAACAGTCTTAACTGAAGTCAAGCTGCTTATAGGCCAAGGAACTTCATGAAACAAAAAACTAAAGGGAACAGTGGAAAGGCTGCTCTAAATCAGAGTTTCCCAAACAGGTGCCAAAAGAACAGATTGCCACAGGATGTGGAGATATGTGCCAGAAGAAGTGTGTTCCATGCTCACATTGGTTGGGGAAATGCTGAATTAGGCCCATTTCTCTGCAGCAGGACTTCCCTGAGTCTTCTGTAGGCCAAAATAGATTGTGCACCTCCAAGAAGGGCTTTAGGATGCAGCGAGCACCAAAACTTACTTGACCTCTAATGTGGCAACCTAGTTCTAACTCCTGAAACACTGGTTTAGTGAACACAACCCCCAAAATGCACATAGTTATTTACACTTTTTTTGTAAGGAGGTCGGTGTACCAAAGGAGCAAATAAATGCTTTGCCTTCTGAGGTTCTGCAGGCAGTAATTCAGGGATTCTGCTGTTTATTAAACTGGCTCTAGAAAATTGTAAAACAGTTTAACATTCAAAGAGTATATAAAAATTAAGTCTTGGAACAAGGGAACTCAGAGTTCCATAATAAAGTTGTTAATTTGCTCAATTTGTAAAACTGTGGAATTTTAAACCTGGAAAATATCTTAAAGAAACATCTAGTGTAGCCAATCTTCTGATTTTACAGATGGGTAAATTGAGGCCCAAGTCAGTTACATGGTTTGTCCAAGGCTATTCAATTCATTAGGGGTCTAATAAGCCCAGTTCTAATAACTCTCACACCACACTCTCATAATTTCCACACGACAGGCCAGTTGTATTTTTTTAATTAAGCTCATAGAGAGAAAAATGAAAGTTCTTCCTTTATTCAACCCTTCAACTCACAATTCTCTCCAGAATTAGCAGAATTTTTTTTTTTCTTTTAACATTAAAAAAAATGTTTTTAAATAGAGACGAGGTTTTGCTATGTTGCTCAGGCTGGTTTTGAACTCCTGCGCACAAGCAATCCTCCTGCGTAGGCCTCCCAAAGCACTGGGATTACAGGAGTAAGCCACTGTGCCTGGCCAGAATCAAATTTTATGTCTTTTTTTTTTATTTTGTGCCCAATATCTGTACTTTTCTAATTTTATTCAGAACTCTATTATCTATTAATATCTATTAATTTATTCAATAATCATTCAGTGAGCACTGATCACGTTTCAGCCACATATAATCTGAGTCTGCCCTCAAGTCACTTAGCCTAGTGGGAGAGATAGCATACTCTATGATAAGTGCGCTGACAAGCTAGACAGAAAACTCAAGGACACTTTCCTAAATTGTGAGAAATCCAGGGAGCTTTTTCAGAAGGAGTAACACCTTCATGGAGTCTCTCAAAGGGCAAGTAGGAGTAAGGCAGATGAACAATGATTGAGGTCGTGAGAACAGCACAGTAAAAGCGCAGAAGCAGGAGAGGTTGATGTTGTGTGATGTTAATAGGGGGCAAGGCAGGGAAATAAGTATGGAGGCAGACACCAGATCATGAAGGACCTTGCTAAAGAATCCAGATCTTACATGTTAAAAAGATCCAATGGGCAGCAATGTGGGGAAGGGATTAGAATGAGAGAAGACAAGAGGCTAAGGCAGTGGCCCAAGATAAAAATGATGAGAGGCTGGGTGGGGTGGCTCACATCTATAATCGCAACACATTGGGAGGCCAAGGCAGGAAGATTAATTGAGCCCATGAGTTTGAGACCAGCCTGGGCAACATGCAAGACCTTATTACCACACACACAAAAAAAATCAGAAAATTAGCCAGGCATGGTAGTGTGTGCCTGTAGTCCCAGCTACTCAGGAGGCTGAAGTGGAAAGATTTCCTGAGCCCAGAAGGTCGAGGCTATGGTGAGCTGTGATCATGCCACTGCACTCCAACCTGACTCAAAACTAAATAAAATAATAAAATAAAATATAACAAAATAAAAATGTGATGAGGGCCTGAAATCTATGATGGGAGATGGAAAGAGGGCTAGAGAGTCAAGAGCTTGTAAGGTGCGGGAGTAGAAGCCGGGATCCTCTCTTTTAAAGAGAGGTAATTGTAGCCTAGAACTAAGAGGAAAAGGGGGATAGAGAGTAGGTTGGTTCGAGATGAATTTTGGAAGTAATATCATAGGACTTGCTATTAGACTAGATAGTTTGGTTGTAGACAGTTAGGAGGAAGAGGGTATTGAGCACAACTTCCAGATGTCTGACTTAAACAGCCGAGCAGATGATGGTGCCTTGTTGTGAGCTGCAGAGCCAGGAGATAAGCAGAACTGGAGGAAAGCATGTTTTGGCCATGTTAAGTGAGATATTCAAGAGAATGGCAAGTTGACAATTGGATGTACACGTGTTAAGTGCAGAGTAGAGGTTTGGGCTGGGATATTAATGTGGAAATCCTCAGCACATAACACAGAGGCTATGTTTAAAGTCGGAAGAGAAAGTTCAAGATACAGGATAAAAAGAAGGATCCAACTAAGGAGATCCAAGAATGTCCCAAGAGGTGGGAGTTAAGTAAGATGAGAACTGAGATGTCAATTTGATTTATCAACTGGGAGCTCAGGAGCTGAGAAGTGAATAGAAGATGAAGAATTGAAAATGGAGAAGTAGGAAATATATGAGAAATGTGGGAACTGAAACCCCAGAGTACAGAAACATGAAAAGATTAGTGGTGGGTGAGGTCACAGATAAACTTAACATGGAGGGGCAGCAAATTGAGAGGTTTTTCCTCTTATAAACCCTCTTTTTTCTGTGTAAAATAGAAGCCAGTTTGTCTTCTGAGACAAAGAGGGAGGTAGTGTACTTCAGGAGCTTTAGCAGGACTAGTGACGACTTACAAACAAATGTTGCCGGAGCGAGTGGCAGGGGACATCAACAGTGGACTCAGGTGATTGATGCCCCAGCTGCAAGGGACTCCAAGATGATGAGGAGACCTGATCCATAATATATGTGTTTCAATAAAGTGCTATTTTTTATAGAGAACCCACGAGCGTCCGTCTTTTTAGTCAGATCAGGCTCCTGTAACAAAGTATCACAGATTGGGTTGCTTAGAGACAACAGATATTGATTTCTCACAGTTCTGAAGCTGGAAAGTTCAAATCATGGGGTCAGCATGATTGGGCTCTGGTGAGACCCCTTTTTCCAGGTTGTAAGCTGCTGACTTCTTAATGTATCCTCACATGGCAGAAAAGGCTCTCTGGTCTCTTCTATTTCCTCCCTCCCTTCCTTCCTTCCTTCCTTTTTTCCTTTCTTTCTGTTTTCTTTTTTTGAGACATGGTCTGGCTCAGTCACCCAGGCTGGAGTGTAGTAGCACTATCATAGTTCACTGTAACCTTAAACTCCTGAGCTCAAGGAATCCTCCCACCTCAGCCTCCCAGGTAGCTGAGACTACAAGTGTGTGCCACCATGCCCAGCTAATTTTGTGTGTGTGTGTGTGTGTGTGTGTGTGTGTGTTTTAAGAGACTGGGTCTCAGCCAGGCTTGGTGGCTCACACCTGTAATCCCAGCGCTTTGGAAAGTGGAAGCGAGAGTATTGCCTGAGTCCCTGGGTTCAAGACCAGCCTGGGCAGCTTGGCAAGACCTTATCTATACAATGTCAAAAAAAATTAGCTGGTCATGGTGGCATGCACCTGTGGTTTCAGCTACTTGGAAGACTGAGGCAGAAGGATAGCCTAAGTCGAGCAGGTTGAGGCTGCCAGTGGCTATGAGTGTGCAGTTGCACTCCAGCCTGGGCAACAGAGACTCCCACTCAAAAAGAAGAGAGAGAGAGATAGATAGAGAGAGAGAGAGAGAGAGAGAGAGAGAGAGAGAGAGAGAGAGAGAGAGAGAGAGACTGAATCTCATTATGTTACCCATGCTGGTCTTGAATGCCTGGTCTCAAACAATTCTCCCGTCAGCCTCCCAAAGTGGTGGAATTATAGGCATAGCTGCTGTGCCTAGCTCTTCTTATAAGAGCACTAATCCCATGCATGAGGGTGGCCCACATGACCTAATTGCCTCCATTTCAAAATACCATCACATTGGGGATTAGATTTCAATGTATACATTTTAGGATACAAACATTCAGTCCATGCATCTTCCTATTGGTCAGCTATCCATACTTCAAATAAGCCTGTTCAGTGGAGTCAAGCAATTATAATTCAAAACACAACTGTTCACCTAGTACTATCAACTCCTGGATTGCAGTCTGAATGCAGAAGAGGAAATAAATCATCCTAATCCTGCAATCTAAAGGTAAAAGTTACCCCTGGGTCAGAGTCTCAAGATAACATATTTCATTACTTTGTGACTGTGTCAGATTAAATGATTGATTGGTTTTTTTTTTAACCTTCCTTCTAAAATACTGTTAACCTAAAATTTACTCATGTGAGTATTATTTTTAAAATAATATTATGTTTAAAATAAGACATTGGGGCTGGGCGCAGTGACTCATGCCTATAATCCTAGTACTTTGAGAGGCCGAGGAGAAAGGATTGCTAGAGCCCAGGAGTTCAAGACCAGCCTGGGCAACATAGCGAGACTTTGTCTTTACAAAAATTTTAAAAATTAGCTGGGTGTAGTGGTGCATGCCTGTAATTTCAGCTACTCAGGAGGCTGAGGTGAGATCACTTGAGCCCTAGAAGTTGAGGCTGCTGCGAGCCATGATCACGCCACTGCACTCCAGCCTGGGTGACAGAGTGAGACCCCAACTCAAGAAAAGAAAAGAAAAAGGACAATTAATTGTATTCCAATCAAAATCAAAATTTATAGTTTATTATTTATATAAACTTTATATGAATATATGTGTATATATACTTATAATATCAACTTTGGGAATCTGAAGAATTAGGATTGAATGTCAATAGTACCTGGGGTTATAACATATGGACTTGGAAATCAGTAATACCCTGCTATGGGACAGTCCAATATAGTGGTTATAATCACAGTCTTTGGGGTCAGATTGCCTAGGTTGAAACTCTGTTCCATAATTTTTCGCAAAAAATACCTTGAACAAGTTATTAACTTCATTACCATTCTGTTTTCTAATCTGTAATATGGGAGTCATTTTAATAGCATATATCTCATAGGGTTTTATGAAAATCAAATGACACAGTCCATAGAAAGTGATATTTTATAAGTACTCAATAAATGCTAGAATAGACCTTTGATTATTTTCCCCCAATTTCTAGGTTGAACAATACAGAAATTCTTGTGTGAGAAGAGATGTATTTTGAAACAAAACAGACTAAATTAACTTGAGAAGATCATTGTGTTTATCTAAGAAAAATATACTTTGTTATATGCAAAAGGCAAGTATCCTATTTTATTCACTCATTCAATATCCAAAAATATGCATTAAAAGCAGCTACTATGAGCCAAACACTATTCCAGGTATTTGGCACAGAGAATACTCCAGGGAAGAAAAAACAACAAAGATTCCTACCCTTGTGGAGCTTAAATTCTAGCAGGGGGAGACAGATAATTTAAATAAATAAATAAGTAACTTTAGAGTGTGTCAGAAGATGGCAAAAGAACAAAGTAGAGCAGATTCAGGGAAGGGAACTGGGAGCTGAGTTTGGGATATTGAGAGTGGAGGGGAGACAAGGGAGTTTGTAATTTGAAGTAGGGTACTCAGGATAGTCTGATGGAGAAGGCAGTATTTTCAAAAACAGCTAAGGCAGGTGAGGGAATGAGCTCTGGGGGCTGTTTTAGTTTGCTTGGGACTGCCCAGCAGAGGACCATGGACTGGAAGGCTTAAACAACAGACATTTTCTCACAATTCTGGAGCCTGGAAGTGAGATCAAGGTGTTACAGTTGTCTTTCTCCTTGGCTTGTACATGGCCCTCTTCACCTTGTGTCTTCACATGGTCTTTCCTCTGTGATTGCTTGTGTCCAAACTTCCTCTTCTTATAAGGATACAATCATATTGGATTGGGGTCCATCCTAATGAACTCATTTTAATGTAATTACTCTTGAAAGGCCCTATCTTCAAATTGGCACTCATGTTCCTTGGCGCTGAGGCTTAGAATTTCAATGTATGAATTTTGGGTGAACACAATTCACTCCATAGCAGGAATATTCCATGCAAAAGAAAAAAACTAGAACCAAGGCTCAAAACTGGAACCAGAATACCTGGAGAACAACAGGGGGCAGGGTAAGGTGGAGTGTGTGAGTCTGAGGGGAAGGATGGAAAACATGGGGTCTTGTAGGCTATTGTAGGATCTTGATGTGTTACTGAGTGAAATGGAGTATTGTAGTCAGGAGGGTAGGAACACATTTGCCTGATATCTTAAAAGAATCACTGGCTGCTATGTTGAAAATAGACTGTCAGAAACAAGGGAAACTGGACAGGATTCTCCTACTATGATGCAGGAGAAAGTATGAAGCTCAGACCAGGGCCAGCTGGAGATAGTGACAAGTGAAAAATGTCAGGACGCATTTTGATACTTATATATTCATCGATCAAGCATTTCCTGAGTGCCTACTGTTTGCAAAGTTGTAACTTCCTTTTTTCTTTTTCTTTTTTTTTGAGTTGGAGTCTCTGTCACCCAGGTTGGAGTGCAGTGGCACACTCACGTTCACCCCAGCGTCAACCTGCTGGGCTCTGGCAAGTAGCCAGAACTACAGGCACATAGCGTAGCACCAGGCTATTTTTTTATTTATTGTAAAGACAAGGTCTTGCCAAGTTGCCCAGGCTAGTCTCGAACCCATGGTCTCAGGCAATCCCCTCGCCTTGGCCTCCCAACGTGCCAGGATTATAGGCTGAAAGTTGTGACTTCTAATGAGAAGGAAATAGTGAATGGATTCATAGCAAAATTGAGGGATATAGAAAAAGGAAGGAAATGAGAGACTTTTTTTCATCAAAAAAGAAAATAACACAGATAGTAAAATACAAAATTATTAAATGATTCAAAAAGTAATTTAGGACAGGCAGAGTGTGTAAATGCACTCTTTGATGCTCACATAGCAATGAAGTTGTCTACTAATGCCCAGTGTTTTGGGAGGCTGAAGCAGGATGATCACTTGAGGCCAGGAGTTTGAGACTAGCTCAAGACTCATCTCTACAAAATAACTAAAAAATTAGCCTGACTTGTTGGTGCATGCCTGTACTCCCAGCTACTCTGAAAGCAAGGCAGGAGGATCAATTGACTTTACCCAGGAGGTAAAGGCTGCAGTGAGCTATGACTACAATCCAGAGTGAGACCCTTATCTCTAAAAACAAACAAACAGAAGAGGTAATTTAATTAGAAATCTGTTTAAATATTAAGACATTTTTTATAAGGTGAAAAAGGATGCCATCCTAATTTCTTTCAGGTCTGGTACCATCTATTTCTTATCTTTCAGTTTCTCTCTATTTTTTGCATTTAAAATGAAACTTGACATTTTTTCCACTTTCATACATCTAAAGACATCTGGTTGCAGCATGTGGGTCATTTAAAAAGCACTGGAAAAGAAAGAACTGATGTCAACAAAGGGCAAGATATAAAGCAGGACAAATGGATAAAGAGAAAGGAATGCTTGGTGAGGGTACCAGGCATTCCAAACTCACCTGGCCCCCATGCCAAGGGCCACAAAACAAACAAGATATTTAAACGCATTTTAATCAGGGACTAAAATTAAAATGGCTTTGCTGTTACAATGAGTATTAACAACATTTTTACCAACATTTTAAAAAGTGCAGTGTGTTAGTTAGCTAACGTTGCCATAGCAAAATACAGTTTCATGCTGCAAAAGCACATTTTGGTCAACGACAGACCACATAAAGAACAGTGGTCTCGGCTGGGTGCGGTTGCTCACACCTAATAATCCCAGCATTTTGAGAGGCCAAGGGGAGAGGATTGCCTGAGCCCAAGGGCTCGAGACCAGCCTGGGCAACTTGGTGAGACCTCATCTCTACAGTATATCAAAAAAAATTAGTTGGGCATGGTGGCTCGTGCCTGTAGTTCCAGCTACTTGGTAGGCTGAGGCGGAAGGATCGCCTGAGACCATCAGGTCAAGGCTGCAGTGGCCATAAGCATGCCACTGCACTCCAGCCTGGGTGACAGAGTGAGACTCCAACTCAAAAATAAATAAATAAATAGTGAGATCAGACTTTAGGCCAGACGCGGTGGCTCACGCCTATAATCCCAGCAATTTGGGAGGCCGAGGTGAGAGGATTGCCTGAACTCAAGGGTTTGACACCAGCCTGAGCAACTTGGCAAGACCTCATCTCTACAATAAATCAAAAAATTAGCTGGGCATGGTAGCGCATGCCTGTAATTCCAGCTACTTGGAAGGCTGAAACAGGAGGATCACCTGAACCCAGCAGGTCGAGGTTGCGGTGGCCATGAGCATACCACTGCACTCCAGCCTGGGCGACAGAGTGTTACTCCAACTCAAAAAAAAAAAAAAAAAAGAACAGTAGTCTCATAAGACTATAATCTGTATTTTTACTGTCACTTTTCGTGTTAAATATGTTTAGAAACACAAATACCCTTGTGTTATAATTGCCTCTAGCATTTAGTAATCACATGCCATACAGGTTTGAAGCCCAGGAGCAGCAGGCTATATCATATAGCCTGGGTCTATAAGGCTGTACTACCTGGGTTTGTGTAAATGTACTCTTTGTTGCTCACACAACAGTGAAGTTGCCTACCAATGCCTTTCCCCATCATTAAGCAATGCATGACTGTACCACAGACTTAAACAACAAAAATTTATTATCCTACAGTTCTGGAGGCTGAAAGTCTGAGATCAAGGTGTTGGCAGGGTTGGTTTCTCTGAGGCCTCTCTCCTTGGCTTGTACAAGGCCGCCTTCTTACTGTGTCTTACATTGTCTTCCCTCTGTACTCATGAATCTGTGGTGTCTCTCTGTGTGTCCAAATTTCTTGTTCTTATAAGACCTCCAGTCAGATTGAATTAGAGCCCTCCCTAATGACTTAATTTTAACTAAAACACTTCTTCAAAATCCCAATCTTCAAATGCAGTCACATTCTGAGGTAGCGGAGGTTAGCGTCAAAATATTAATTGGACAGGTAATGGGGAGGACACAGTTAAGCCCGTAACAATGAACTTAAACAGTTTCACTTAATGTTTTAAAATGTCTTCATATATTTCTTGACTTCATGTTGAAGTTTAATTTATAACTTTAAATAAAAAGCAAACTAGTGGAGCATAAAGTAAAACACTCTCGTCTTTAGTGAAATTCAACAAAGATAAAATAAACATTTGAACCACTGCATTTCAGATATTAGGAAACAAAAGTTTTATTGGTAAAGTGAGCATTCGGGCCCTGTGTAACAGCCACAGTCTTTTTCAGGTAAAATACTTAGATTAATTAGCTTTCTCTATTGTTCTGTAAACAGAACAAAGATATTAGATCTATTTTAACTCAACCATATTAATCTATGCATAAATCATGGCAAACTAAAGTCTAATTCCTATCATGAGGCAATTCAATTGAGTTTGATGTATTACGTTTTCTTAGGATTAAATTTTCAGAAAGAAAATTAAAGAAACAATTTCTATATTTTTGGCTTTAAAATTTCTCCATGGCATGAGATTAATTATTTGTCCATATTAAAGTCTGGCTGATAAGAGAGTTTGGAAGGATATTAACTCTCTACTAAAACCCAAAGCAAAAAAGTTCACTTAAATACTGTGAGAGACTACTTCATATTTCTTATCATATTTTACTTTGTAGAGCAGACAGAACTATAGTTTTGGCTAAGCTCTTAGGAGAAAGAGTCAAAGCATCTATTCGATATGATGGAAATGAAAAATGAATGTTTGAGTATCTATTATATTTTCTAAAAAATTTTCTTTCAAGTACCAATAAATATTTATCTCTCCAAAAGAATGTTTCTCTTGCTCTGCCCTTGTTGAAGAAAATATGCATCACTAAAGATAAAGCAAAATTGAATGCTTTGACTTTATAGCTGTTGGAATTTCAGTATCAGTATCATAACAGTCCTGTACTCCTATTTAAACATTTGCTTATAAAGATGTGTTTAGGCTTGGTGGCTTATGCCTATAAATCCCAGCACTTTGGGAGGCAGAGATGGGAGAATCACTTAAAGCCAGGAGTTCCAGATCAGCCTGAGCAACATAGCAAGACCTTGTCTCTACAAAAAATAAAAAAATTAGCTGAGTGTGGTGGTACATGCCTGTAGTCCCAGTTATTCAGGAGGCTGAGGTGGAAAGATTGCCTGAGCCCAGGAATTCAAGGCTGCAGTGAGCCGTGACCATGCCACTGCACCCCAGCCTAGGTGACAGAGTGAGACCCTGACTGAAAAATTAATTAATTAATATATACAAATAAATAAATAAAGATATAAAATAAAGATATGTTTAGAATATGCTGCACTAGATTTCTTTCACAGTGGGCAATGCTGTCAGTCAATTAGATTGCCCCATTTTTCCCAGTCTATTTTTTCAAGTTACGAATTCCAAGTAAGTAATCTGCTAAATTATTTCACATAATTTAAAAATAGCATGTCATTACCATTAGCCACTAAGTAGAATGATTTAATTTTAAATCCTTTCTCCATTCACTTTCCAAAGAAATGGTTGTATGATCAATTTGACCTTTTACCAGCATAATTACCAAATAATTAACAATGATAAATGATTGTGAGCTGAAATATTTTAAACTTATCATTAAAGGGCAGCATACATTTCCTGCAAACCAGGAATTATATATTTTCTATAAAATATTAAATATACATATTTATTTTATCGATTTAACACATACTTATCAAGTGCCTAGTATGTGCCAGGAACTGTCATCATAGAATTTATATTCCTAAACTAAATATGTGACAATATTATATTAAAAGATCACAAACGCTATAGAGAAAAATAAAAGCAGGAAAAGATAGTTGGGAGCATACATGTGAGGATAAAGGATGCAATTTGTTGTTATTGCCTAGGCTGGAGTGCAGTGGCACAATCATGGCCACTGCAGCCTCGACCTGCTGGGCTCAGGTGATCCTTCTGCCTCAATCTTCTAAGTAGCTGGAACTACAGGAGCGTGCCACCACACCCAGTTAACTTTTTTTTTTTTTTTTTTTTGAGTTGGAGTCTCATTCTGTCTCCCAGGCTGGAGCGCAGTGGCACACTCTTGGCCACCCCCAGCGTTGACCTGCTGGGCTCCGGTGATCCTTCCACCTCAGCCTTGCAAGTAGCTGGAACTACAGACGTGTACTACCATGCCGGGCTAATTTTTTATTTATTGTAGAGACAAGGTCTTGCCAAGTTTTCCAGGCTAGTCTAGGACTTGCGGGCTCAGGCAATCCACTCACCTCAGTCTCCCAAAGTGCTGGGATTATAGGTGTGAGCCACTGCACCCGGCCAGGGGTGCAATTTTTCAAAGGATGGTAAGAAAAGAAACATCTAAGCAAAAGCTTGAAGGACATGAGGTAGTGGAATGGAGGTATCTGGAGGAGGTTTAGGTGATCATCCCAGCTTGCCTGGGGTTCAGGGGTTTCCTTGGGTACAAGACTTTCAGTGCTAAAATCAGGGCAGTCCTGGCCCAGGGAAACCAGGACAGCTGGTCATCTTGTAAGTGCTCCAGACAGAGAAAACAGGAAGAACTAAGGCCCTGAGATGGGAGCACAGCCGGCAGTTTCAGGAACTTGTAAGGAGGCCTGTGCAGCTAGAGAGAAGACAAGGTCAGAGGTATGAGGGGTCACATCGTGTAGGGCCTTGTAGAGGATGCAAAGGAACAAGCCCAATCCTCACCTCAGGGCTGATGACTCATCCCTAGCTGCTGACACTTGGCTCACAGTGTGTCCTTCAGTGTTACCTGCCTCCTCCTAGGTGGCCTAGAAATACCAAAAAAAGTAAGAAAAAGCTAGCTATGTCATGAATGCATAAAATATATGTAGATACTAGTTGATATTTTTAATTTACTACCATAAAACGTACACAAATCTATTCTCTATTAAAATTGACCAGGTGTGGTGGCTCACACCTGAAATCCCAACACTTTGGGAGGCCAAGGCCAGAGGATTGCTATGAGTCCAGGAGTTTGGCACCAACCTTGGCAACATAGCAAGACCCTGTCTCTACAAAAAATAAAAAAAACTAGCCACTATGATGGTCTCCAACTGCATCCAAGTTGCGGTGAAGGCCATGATTTTGTTCTTCTTTATGTCTGCATAATACTCCATCATGTATACATACCACATTTTCTTTATCCAGTCCACTTTCGAAGGGCAACAGGGTTAGTTCCATGTTTTTGCTATTGTGAATAGTATAGCAGTAAACATGCAGTGCAGGTGTCTTTTTGGTAGAGCTGAATGCCACATGTTCTCACTCATAAGTGGGCCCTGAAAACTAGTCACATTAGCACAAGGGTGGGATTGGCAGTTGCTGGGCACTGCTATGGGAGGGAGGAAGGGAGGAAGGAGGAGGGGGAGGGAGGGAGAGTGGGAGGAAGGGGGGCACATGGCAACACAATGGGTACCCAGTCCACTACCGGGGTAGTGAGGGCCAGCTAAAAGCCCACACTTCACCTGCATGAAGCCTATTTGTGTAGGAAATCCTCACTTGCATCGCACAACTTGAAAATAAATAAATACATACCTACATACACACATATATAAAATTAGCCAGACATGATGATGCACCCCTATAGTCCCAGCTCCTTGGGAAGCTGAGGCAGGAAGATCACATGAGTCCAGGAGGTTGAAGCTGTAGTGAGCAGTGATCATACCACTATGCTCCAGCCTGAGCAACAGAGTGAGACTCCAACTCAAAAAAAAAAAAAAGTTAAAATGTATTCAAATTTACACACAAATACTTAGACAATATGTGGCACCATTTGTAGTAGAGTGAAATGGAAACAAACATCAAGTGGCAGTATTAAATCATAGCAGCATTAAATTAACTGTAGTACATACTGTAATAATTTTGTAGCCACCTTTTGCTATGGCAATAAGCACAAGTATTGTATCTGCTTAAAATAGTGTATGATGCTAATCACCTCCATCTGAGCAATTCATCTCTCAGTAAATCATGTATCACAGTGAAAAGTAATCTCTTATGGTTTTCATGTATTTATTATCATGTGGTGTGCAATTCCATAAAACTTAACACTATGGGACCTGTACGAAGTGCCACTAGTGATGCTGGAAGAGCTTCCAAGAACAGAGGGAAATCACAACATTATAAGAAAAAGTTAAGTTGCTGATATATACTATAGATTGAGGCCAGCAGCTGCAGTTGTCCATTTCAGACAGAGGATTAATCTTATAAACAGACAACACAAGGCTGCACAAGGTGGCTCATGACTGTAACACTTAGTGAGGACAAGGCGGGAGGATGGCTTGAGCCTAAAAGTTTGAAACCAGGCTGGGCAACATAGTGAGACTGCGTCTCTTCCACACACACACACACAAAAATCCAGGCATGGTGGTGCACACCTGTAGTCCCAGCTACTCAGGAGGCTGAGGTAGAAAGATCACCTGAGCCCGAGAGGTCAAGGCTGCAGTGAACTGTGATAGTGCCACTGCCCTCTGAGCTTGGGCAGCAGAGTGAGATCCTGACTCAAAAAGAAAAAGAAACCAGATGATAAAAACTTAACAATATTAATAAAGACAGTATACTGTAAAGGTGTTTTCTCTTCTTTAGGATTTTCTTAATAATATTTTCTTGCCAGGTGCGGTGTAATCCCAGCACTTTGGGAGGCAGAGGCCTGGGCAACTTGGCGAGACCTCGTCTCTACAATAAATCAAAAATTAGCTGGGTGTGGTGGCACGTGCCTGTAGTTCCAGCTACTTGGAAGGCTGAGGCAGAAGGATCGTCTGAGTCCAGCAAGTTGAGGCTGCAGTGGCTGTGAGCGTGCCATTGTACTTCCAACCTGGGCGACAGAGTGAGACTTCAACTTAAAAAAAAAAAAAATTCTTTTCTTATTTATTTATTTATTTATTTATTTTGAGTCAGAGTCTTACTCTGCCACCCAGGCTGGAGTGCAGTAGCACGCTCATAGCCACTGCAGCCTTGACCTGCTGGGCTCAGGCGATCCTTCCACCTCAGCCTTCCAAGTAGCTGGAAGAACAGGTGTGCGCCACCAAGCTCGGCTAGTTTTTTGATTGATTGTAGAGTTGCCCAGGTTAGTCTCGAAGCCCTAGGCTCAGGCAATCTTCTCACCTACCCCCGCCAAAGTGCTGGGATTACAGGCATGAGCCACCATGCCCAGCATATTTTCTCCTCTCTAACTTATGTGGAAATAGAGTATATACTACATGTAACACAAAAAATTATGAGTCAATCTACTGTTTATGTTATCCACAAGGTTTCTGGTCAACAGCAGACTATTAGTAGTTAAGTTTATGGGGAGTCAGTACCTCAACCCTCACATTATTCAAAGATCAACTGTAGCTCCCTCTGTCTTTCTCAGATGCCCCCACACACAGAGAAAAATAGAAAATTTATTTTTACAACAAGGAAAACATAGCCGTTTCTGAATTACCTGTTTCACATTGTTCTTCTGAGCTTCGTTACAATTATTGCTCAGGATGGGAGAATTGTGCTGTAACCAACTGGAAATTTTAGGTCTGCTGAAGAGTTGACATTTCCCTCTGTGTCTCCAGACGTGGGGAGTAGGTGAATCAACTCTTCCGCTGATGCAAGAAGTTCCCCTGTTCCTGGATGGATGACATCATGCATCACATTTCATTGTTTTCTTGGGACTCCAGTTGTTTTATATAAAGTAGGAACATCAAAGACCAACAAACAAAGGGGAAGTTCTTGCCCTTGAGGGTTTTATTCTCCTCATGTCTGAGCCATGTTATTGAAAATGTTCAATAATAAATGGCTTACTCCAGCATACCTCAGAACCTTAATTTCCTGTGGAACTAGCACTTGTAGGCCATGGTCAGGGGGTTGAGGACTTGTCAAATGGGGAAACAACTATACCCTTTCTAGTCACACGCACCGACTTCAATGTCCAGCTGCCCAGGAAATACATTAGCTGCATTTAACGCATCCAGCATTTTTATATTTCAGGCTTCACTGAAGAGTTTCCAGGCAGACTGTAGACTCCAGATTCCTATTACTTACGAAAAGGATGAATAGGAAAATCTTAAGTGGGTGGCAGCTCCACTCTTTATTACGGGCATGAAGAGGCTCTTTGTGTCTCAGTTCAAAATGTTGTTTTTAACAAACTCTTCCAGTATAAAAGCTTCTTTGACATATGAGTTTTTTTCTGAATTTGCTAAATCTTTCATATGATTAAAAGTTTTGAGAAACTAATCAGGTTAATTGCGCTTATAATCCATGTGTACAGTATTAGCTGTTCCGACTCAGAAATGGAAAAAAAGGATCTTTTTGTTTTATAACATATTTATAAAGCTGTGGAAAGTACAGTGGTTTGAGAGTATAAGCAGATCTGAATTTATTTCCTACTCTAAAATCGGTTCATATGTGAACTTGAGTGATAAACCTTGGAAGGAATAGATCTTATAACATGATGAGCTTCTAAAAGAGAAGCAAAGCCTGGCATGGTGGCTAACTCCTATAATCCCAGCACTTTGGGAGGTCGAGGCAGGCGGATTGCTTGAGCCCAGGAATTTGAGGTCAGCTTGGGCAACATAGCAAAACCTCATCTCTACCAAAATAAAAACAAAAAGTTGCCAGACATGGTGGCATGTGCCTGCAGTCCCAGCTACTCAGGATGCTGAGGTGGTATGCTCACCTGAGTCCAGGAGGTCAAGGCTGCCGTGAGCTGTGATTGTCATTATCATGCCACTTCAGCCTGGGCAACAGAGTGAGACTCTGACTCAAAAATAAATAAATAAATAAATAGAAGCAAATTGTGAACATTTCTTCTACATAAAGTTAATTTTTTAAATTGGCGATGGTGGGAACCCAACTCTGGGTTCCAGAACTCACTAAACAGTTTCAGCTACTGCAGCAAATCCCTTTATCTTCGGAGTCTTGGTTTCCTTATTTATTATATGAAATTGATATCTACTCTGTCTATTTCAGAGAACAGATTACATGCATTAATAGATGTGATTTGGGAACTAGAAAGAAAAACAAGAAGCTATTTTTCATCTATTTTTATTTTACTTATTTTGTGTCAGGGTCTCACTCTGTCACCCAGGCTGGAGTGTAGTGGCACAATCACAGCTCGCCACAGCCTCTACGTCCTGGACTCAGATGATCCTCCTGCCTCAGTCTCTTGAGTAGCTGGGATTACAGACATGTCCCACCATGCCCAGCCATTTTTAAAAATTTTTGTAGAGAGGAGGTCTCGCTCTGTTGCCTAGGCTGGTCTCGAACCCCTCGGCTCAAGTAATCCGCCCACCTTGGCCTCTAACAGTGCAGAGATTACAGGTGTGAGCCACCACGCCTGGCTTCATTTATTTTATCTTTAAATGGAAATAAAACCCACATATTGTTTCCCCACATTAGAGCTCAGTTTTGAAATTAACTGATGCAATATATATGTAAAATACCTTTAGTTCTTTAGAAAACATTTTATATTTATATACATTCAAATGAAAGCACAAACACATAATCCTATAGTGTGCAGAGGGTAGCACATTTTGGGTGCTCAATCAGTTTTCATTGAATGAGTGAGAGAAGCTAAAAGGAGCAGAGGATTAAAGTCTATTGCACTAAATAAATCACATAAGTTTTTAAACATATTGAAACAAGCAATGTCTACAAATGATTAACAAATTTAGTTACTATAGTTATATTTAAAGTTTGTAGATCTGTAATTTTACAAGCAGAAATCTGGATTCATCCAGTGATTTCAACCAAATATATTAGATACTATTTAAATTACCAAATAATACTTTTTTGAAAAGGAATCAAAAGAATTACTAAATATTAGAATTGCAATTACCTTGGTTATATGAATAAATATGGAATTATGAAATTTGTCATTGTCCTTTCACTTCAGAGATTAGGCGACATTTCATGGTTGCCTATGTCCTTTAAAATGTGTTGCAGTTTTCTCTTACACTTGGGCCACCATCAGGCAGGTTCCACTTTATCTTGATTATTAGGACATTAATTCAATAAATACTTCTCCATTTTATTGTCTTAAGCACTTTAGGATATGCAAATTATGTCACAGTTGCTTAACATAATCACAGCTGTTAATGAACCTTACTAAGTACCAGGTACCAGTCCAACAGCTTTGTGTGCATTAACTTAATCCTTGCAACAATCCCAAGAGATAGGTATGTTATTATCCTCATTATACAGACAAGAACATGAGGTATAGAGAAGTTTAAAGTCTTACCTAAGATCAAACAGCTAATAAGTGATAGAGCCAGGATTTGAACCCAGGCAGGCTGACTCCTGAGCCAGTGTTCATCTAAAAGGCCTTATCTTCTTATTTGAGTATATCCTTCTTCAATTGCTTAGAGCCCCTCCTTGCAAGGCTGGAATAAAAATCACATCTTACCAAACATACACTTGCAGACACTGGATACTAGGGGCTGACAAACTTTTCTGTGAAGGACCAGATAGTAAATATTTTAGGTCTTGCAGGCCACTCAGTCTCTGTTGCAACTGCTCAAATGTGTTGTAGCACAAAAGTAGTCATAGGCAAGGTAAACAAATGATCATGGCTTTATTCCAATAAAACTTTATTTACAAAAGCAGGCTCTGGGCAGGGCTTGTTTCATAAATCATAGTTTGCTCACTCCTGTTCTACAGTCTTACTCCTTTTTATTTACCCAAGGGACTTAGAACTGTTCATGAGCACAGCTTTAGTTTAGCCGGAAATGGCTCCTATTCTCCCCTGCATGCACACACAGCTCTTCAAAGAAAAAGCCTCCTTCATGGTGTGATACTTATTCTATAGCTTTTTCTTCACCTTTCTACCCAGTTCTCAGTCCTAGGTTTAAACTTTGAGTGCCAATTTCTTATTGTTTTTAGAAAGATCTATTCATTTTGTTATTGACACATCTAAACAAAACATTTAGATTTTTGTCATACATTTTTGTTCTCCAAATGTGAAAGAATATCATTTTACTATCATTGATTTAATAATGATTCAGGAAATTATCATTCATTGACTATTAAAACCAACAGATAAGAAATTATTAGAAAAGAAGATATTTATTGTCTCAAAGAATGGCCCACAAAGGAATCTGCTTATTAACTACAAAGAGAAAATGTAGCCATCAATGGAGAGATTAAGGTGGACATCACCTTAATGGAATGATCAAACATGAAGTCATCAGTAATGGAATAAACTGGAATTATGTGCCTTCATTTGTAATACAATGGAAAGGATACAAAATTACCTATATATTTGCCTAAAATGTTTAACCTAAATCTAATTAAGAGGGGACAATCAGGCAGGGTGCGGTGGCTCATGCCTATAATCCCAGCACTTTGGGAGGCAGACTTGAGAGGATTGCCTGGGCCCACGGATTCAAGACCAGCCTGGGCAACTTGTCGAGACCTCATCTCTACAATAAATCAAAAAATTAGCCAGGCATGGTAGCATGCCTGTAGTTCCAGCTACTTGGAAGGCTAAGGCAGAAGGATCACCTGAGCCCAACAGGTCAAGGCTGCACTGACTGAGTGTGCCACCGCACTCCAGCTTGGGCGATAGAGTGAAACTCCAAGAAGAAAAAAGGTGGGGGGGGGGAACAATCTGACAAATCCAAATCATGAGACATTCTATAAAACAATTGGAACTAGACTCTGAACAAAACAAAAGAACAAGGTAAAGCCTTTTCTGGATTATAGGGGGAAAAAATTACACCAGAATTCAATGGATGAACTTTTGATTTTAGACTTAAAAACTATAAGACAGTTTTTGGGACTTGAGCTGCATATTATTAGATGATATTTTTGCATCAATATTAAATTTATTCTGGAGATTGCAAAAAAAGCAATTAAATATTTCTGCCCTTAAAGCCACACTGAGATAGCACCTTACCGCAGTAAGAATGGCCATCATTAATAAATCAAAAACAACAGATGCTGGTGCCGGTGTGGAGAAAAGGGAGCGCTTCTGCACTGTTGTGAGAGTGTAAACTAGTCCAACCTCTATGGAAAATAATGTGGCGATACCTAAAGGAACTGGAAATTGACCTTCCATACAATCCAGCAATCTCTCTCCTGGGAATATACCCAAAGAAACACAGATTATTCTACAAAAAAGACACCTGTACGTGCATTTTTATTGCTACACTATTCACAATAGCAAAAACATGGAACCCATCCTGCTGCCCATCAAAAGAAGATTGAATAAAGAAAATGTGATACATGTATACAATGGACTATTATGCAGCCATAAAGAAGGACAAAATCATAGACTTCCCCCAAAATTGGATAGAATTGGAGGCAATCATTCTTAGCAATCTATCACAGAAACAAAGAACTGAATACTACATGTTATCACTCATAAGTGGGACCTGAACATCAATCACAATAGCACAAGGGAGAGATTGGCAGTTGCAGGACACTGTTGGGGAAAGGAGGGAAGGGGACATGTAACAATACAAAGGGTACCTGATCCTAAACCAGAGGAAGTGAGGAACAGTTGGAGGCCCAAACTTCACCTGAACATACATTACTTATGTCCCTAATTCTGACTTGCACAATTTTATAAATAAATAAAATTGCTGGGAAAAATCATTTAAAAAATAATAAATATTTCTGTCCTCAAAGAACTTACCATCTATTGAGCAAAAACAGACTAAAAAGAAAATAGTTATATTAGAACAACCTTGGACTTCTCTATCCCTAGATAATCATTATATAAATTAATATATACAAAACAGAGACTTCACAGTAAGTCCACATAGTTATCAAACTCTACAATTAGGCACATCGTTCCCAAAAAGTCAAGTTTGTATCCAGCTACTATCTGTATGAAATACACAGTCTAACAGAGAAGATAAGAAAAATACCTAAATTATACTCTGCCTTGAATTTCATTTAAGTTCCCTATGAGATTCAAAATTAAATGCCAAGGGGATTCCTCCCTTCACTAAAAATGAAGAGTGATAACACAGAGTTAGATAAGGTAAAGCTTCAAGAAAGAAAAGTCATTTCGAAACAGACCTTGACCAGCCCGGGCAGCTTGACAAGACCTTGTCTCTACAATACATCAAAAATTAGCTGGGCACGGTAGCGTGCACCTGTAGTTCCAGCTACTTGGAAGACTGAGGCAGAAGGATTGCCGGAGCCCAGCAGGTGGATGCTGGAGTGGCTATGAGTGTGCCACTAGACTTAAGCCTGGGCGACAGAGTGAAACTCCAAGTCAAAAAAAAAAAAGGAAAGAAAGAAAGAAAGAAAGAAACAGACCTTAAATAAAAAGAAAGAATTTAAACAGGCAAAAAAGTTGCAAAGCATAGAGGGAGGAAAGGCCTGTCCCTAAAAGCATGGCTGATCCAGTTTTCTTGAGGCACAAAAGACAGAAGAAGAGGTAAAAGCCACTTATGTGAAAGTCTTTGAATGTCAGGCTGAGAGAGGCAAGCATTCGATTCACCAATGTGTTTAAATGGAGAAATACTTTGATTTGCATTTAATTTTAGGATAGTTAACCTAATAAAAAGTGTACTGATAGAAGCAGATCAACACTGAAAAAGGGAGAGTCAGGTAGTGTATTAGTCTTTTTCTTGCTACCATAACAAAATATCCCAAACTGTGTGGTTTAAAGAACAGAAATTTAATTTCTCAAAGTGTGGGAAGCTAGAAATCTGAGATGAGAGGGCCAGCATGGCTGGGTTCTAGTGAGGGCTCTCTTCCTGGTTTGCAGATGGCTGCCTTCTTGTGTGTCCTCACATGGTGGAGGTACACAGCTCTGGTCCTTTTCTCATAAAGACACCAGCCCTTTTGAAATAGGACTCCACCCTTGTGACCTCTTTTAACCTTAATCGCTTCTATAAAGGTCCTACTTACAATACAGTCACATAGGGGGTTAGGGCTTCGTCCTACGAACTTTAGGAGGACACAATTAAGTCCATAGCAGGTAGTTACTTTACTAAGTACCATTAAAAAAAATTATCTACATTTGGATAACAGTGAGATTAGAAGGAAAATGCAGATGCTAGAAATAGATTTAAGCCATAGGACTTAGTAAACAGAAGTGAGAAAAGAAGGTTGAACAGTGAGGAAGAGAAGAAAAAGCCAAAACTAACTTCAGATTAAGTATAAGAAAGAGAAGCGAGGATGAGTATGGTGACTCATGCCTGTAATCCCAGCACTTTGGGAGGCCAAGGGAGAAGGCTTGCTCATGCCCAGAAGTTCAAGACCAGTATGGCAACATAGCAATACCTTGTCTCCACAAACTTCAAAAAATTAGCCAGG
This sequence comes from Tarsius wallacei, assembly GCA_963574415.1. Lineage (NCBI taxonomy): Eukaryota > Metazoa > Chordata > Mammalia > Primates > Tarsiidae > Tarsius > Tarsius wallacei. The sequence continues at coordinate 2,559 of CAUYQG010150689.1, read as the reverse complement.
CATGGTAATGCACAGCTATAGTCATGGCTACTCAGAAGGCTGAGGTGGAAGGATCTCCTGGGCTCAGAAGGTCGAGGCTGTAGTGAGCTGTGAGCATGCCACTGTACTCCAGCCTGGGTGGCAGAGTGAGACCCTGACTAAAAAAGGGAAGGAAGGAAAGGAGGGAGGACAGGGCAGAGGAGGGCAGCAGAGGGGTGGGAGGGGAGAGAAGAGGAGCAGAGGGGAGAGGAAGGGGGGAGGGGAGTGAAAGAAAGAGAAGCAGAGGAAGGGGAGAGGAGAGGTGGGGAGTGGAGGGAAGGGGGAAAGAAAAAGAAGCTGGGTCTGTGCAGGCTAGCTTCACAAGCATAAGACCTGTGCAGTCCAATTGGACCCCACTCTCAGATGGGCTTAATGCCCTGCTGTTTAATGCCCTGCTGTTACTGTCTTGAAATTCTTAATAATTGTATCCTTGAACTTGTGTTTTGTAAGTGAAGTTCAATAGGACAATAAAGCATGTGAACGTGCAGATGAGAGCTATACAAATGCATGCCTGCTGTTCTTTGCAATCCCGTTGGCCTGTAGCCATCATATACCATGATCACAGAATTCTGGTGGTCCTACAATGTGTCGATTCAGTTCCATGAGACTTGAGGCCAGTAAGAGGCAAGCATATTATTTCTATCTTGAGTCAGTGGAGGCATGACTTCCCTTTGAACCAGAATGTATTTCCAATGCAGAAAGAAGACAATGGCACTCGAAGAAACACAAAAGACCAAGGAACACTGTCATCTGCTTTCTTATTCATGCTATTTCTCTTATTATCCACTCACCTAAGCTGAAAATGACATAAAAGGAAAGGGGAAATAATGTAACTCGCGGTTCTTTTTTTCCCCAGTACTTACTAACTCATCAGTAAATCAAAGATATATAGTATTGAAAGGACATATATCAACAATAGAAAAGAAAAAACAGTTAATGTTGCTTACTTTAATGTTTCATTAAATTTCACTTAATGTTTTCACTGTTCTGTTAAGAACAAAATGTATATGCATATACACAAATTGTTCAATTTCTGTGATTCTGCATACATTAAATGTTCTATTTGTGCTTGAAACTGGCATTGCACAACATAAAGATGAATGGTAAAGTTCATACTAATCATTAAAAATTGTAATTTTTCTTTAGGTAGGAGAACATTAAATATCAAATAACAAAATACTACTACATGTTGGAAGAAAGGCCACAGAAAAAAAGGAAAAAAGCTTTTTTATTTCATTACGTTTCATGCCTTTTCTTCAAAGGGTGCCTCAATTTTACTTTATACTGGGCCCCACAAATTATGTATCAGGCCCTCAGTGTTTGTGTGTCTATGTGACATAGAAAGGGGAGGAGCAGAGAAGAGAGAGAGAACACACATGCAAGTGCTGCTACTCAGAAGATATATGTAAACTCGCCATGTGCCAGACATGTGGTCCTGTACCAGACACTAGGAAGATACAAAACTGAAGAAGACAGATTGCATTTTGGCTAGTGAAGAATGATGAGTCAAATTTGGGACTTGCTGAGTTTAAAATAACAGCAGGTGAAAATATCATTCAGGTGAAAATATCTAAAAAAAATAGCTGGACATGTGTGTAGTACTTCTAAAAGTCATTTTGGTAGAAAGATACATTTGAAAGTGAATTGCATAGAAGTAGTAGATCTTTAAATAGCAACAAAAATATGAAAGACATGAGAATAAACTTTGAAATAAATATGCATCATTTACACGAAGAAAATGAAAATCACTTCTGAAGAACACAAAAGAAGACTTGAACAAATCAAAAGCATATTGCGTTCTTGGATTGGAAGACTCAATGTCATAAAAATGTCAATGCTTCCTAAATTAATCTGTAAATTTAACATGGTCCCAATAAACATAATAATAAGAATGTTTAAAATTTGGAAGTAGACAAGCTGATTCTAAAGTTTATACATAAAATATATAAAAATAAGAATACCTAGGAAATATTCAGAAAAGAAATAAAAAGAGACTTCCTACTACATAGTACCAAGCTATAGTCATTCAAATAGTTTGGAGTATGTTTATCAATAAAACAATATCCAGAAGTAGACTACAAAACATACAACAAAGTGGTAAAGTGGCACTTCAAATTGAGGAAGAAGTAAAAATACTCAACAAATGATACTGGGACAAGTGGATAGCAAGCTGGAAACAGAATTGGATTTTCACCTTATACTTCAGAAGTAAATGAATTCCAGATAGATCAAGGATGTAGACATAAAAATGAACCCATAGGCCGGGCTTGGTAGCTCAGCCTGTAATCCCAGCACTTTGGGGGACCGAGGCGAGTGGATTGCCTGAGTCTGTGGGTTTGAGACCAGCCCAGGCAACTTGGCGAGACCTCGCCTCTACAATATAATAAAAGATGAGAAGCCGGGCTCGGTGGCTCAGCCTGTAATCCCGCGCCTTGGGAGGCTGAGGTGAGTGGATTGCCTGAGCCCGCAGGTTCGAGACCCGCCTGGGCAGGCGAAACCTCATCTCTACAATAAATCAAAAAAATTAGCCGGGCATGGTAG